>JAVKOQ010000218.1:0-87350 GCA_031835245.1 Balamuthia mandrillaris
AAAAAAAAATCAAGCAAAACACACAACCGCGCGGAGAGAAGAGCGAGAGGGTTTTTTTTTTTGTCTGTTATTTTTTTGTGTAGTATTTTTTTTTTTTTTTTCAGCGTTAGAAGAATAACCAGTGTCTTTGAAAGAAAGACCTCACACAAGATTTACACGCTTCAGTGATCTTGCACACACAGAGAGAGAGAGAAAAGAAGAAGAAGAAGAAGAGAGTCGCGTACACAATAAACAAAAGTTGGATCACAACAACAAGGCCTTGAACCACACACACAGAAGAAAAAAATGAAAGGGATTGGTAAGCGGGGGTCAAGCGCCACTTCCCTATTTTTCTGGTGTTTGCTTAGTGCGATAAAAAAAACTTTATATCGGTTTCGAAAAATTTCCAAGAAAATCAATTTAAAAATCCGAAAAAAGTCGACAAACCGGATAAATTATTGGCAAAAAACAATTTAGTGTAGAAATGTCGACAAACCGAATAAATTATTAGTAATCAACAATTTAGTGGCGAAATGTCGACAAACCAAAAAAATTATTGGCGAAATAAAGAAATTATCTCCACGAGTCGAAAAGTGAAGAAGAGAAGGAGGAGGCAGAAGAAAGTGATGCACAGGAGGTGTTTCGCCCAACCGAACAACAGCGACGAGGGAGTTTGGTTTGGTGTTGGCTCTTTTGCGTTTGTCGTTCGTTTTCGGTGTTTTTTGATGTCGTGCTTCAGGTCATCAAACTCTTCCTCCAAGCACTGGATGAAAAACTCTGGATCGGGAATCGCCGATGGGTCCGCTGTGGTTGTGGTTTGATTCAAAATAAACTTGTTCAGATAGAGCAGAGAAGTAAAGATAAGAGAAGGATGCAGAAGAAAGTAATGCACAGAAGGATCTTTCATCCAATCGAAAAAACAAACATACCTGTTAAGCCAAGGGTTACTTTGCCATCATAGCTGATGAAGGTAAAGACGGAGCCGACCACAGCTGGAACGTAGAACATCATCTTGTGCACTTTAGCTCCAAATAGGCTCATCGCCACCGAGGGGCCTATCACGTTAGTCATCATCATCGTGAACCGGCTGAACAGACTCATGACCAGACGTTCCATCAGGTGATGAGAAAGAAGAGTTCGGCCAACTACTTGGATGTAACGTAGGATGATGGGCACGGTAGAGCGTTTCAGTTGATCGGCTTGTTGCTTGCAGGTGCGAAGGATTTCAATGCGGTCGGAGAGATGAATGGGAAAGGAGAAGGGCACCACTGTCCATCTTTGCTTGCGGAGCAGAAAAAAACGAAGCAAAAGAAAGGGATAAGAGACAAGAAACAGAAGTGCTATGAGAAAAAACAAAAGACGAAGAATATAAGCGTACTGGTTAGCAAGCTCCACCATCTCTGAATCGAGTCGTCGCCGCCCCACAAATGACCGAATGTCCAACGGAAAGAATCCGCGCAACAGAATCGAAGTATCGGTGCCTCCTTTCTCTCCTCCTTCCTCCGTTGACAACATGACTGCTGGATCTTTCTTTGCCAAAAGATATCTCCTGATGGAACCTGTCAACAACACGAGCAATAGATCATTGATGGTGGTATTTGGCGTGTTGCTATCTAACGATGTCTCGTTCTTCATTCGTTTAAATTCGGTCAAAGGCAAGGCTTTAGTGCAAGCAACTCGTCGAGTGGTGCTGAGGTGATATGGAGTAGCGAGCTTCATTCTAGTGGGAGTATCGTTGGGAAAGAGAGGAAGGCATAGACACGTCCACAAACTGCACATCAGTTCTGTCCCTCTGTCCATCAGTTCCACCGGGAAGAAAACCAGTTTTCGCCACAAAGCAGAAGAAGATGGAGAAGGTCGTTGTTTTCGTTGTTTGTCTGTAGAAGGTGCAGAAGCAGCAGCAGCAGCAGAAGAAGAAGAACAAGCAGAAAAAGAAGAAGAAGAAGAAGAAGAAGAAGAAGAAGAAGAAGAACAAGAAGAAGAACAAGAAGAAGAAGAAGAAGAACAAGAAGAAGAACAAGAAGAACAAGAAGCAGAAGCAGAAGCAGAAGTAGAAGAGGCAGAAGAAGCGGAGAGAGGGGAGGAAGGAGGGTCCAACAGCTGAAAAAGAAGGTGGACTAAGCTGTTGCCATCCCCAATGGCATGGTGGATGCGCGCCACGCAAGCAAACGACTCCTCCTCGCCCTCCCCAGCAAAAAAGCCAGACAAGAAATGCACCTCCCAAACGGGTCGGCTAAAGTCCATCTGGCGCACGAGCATTGTTTCCACCAGGTGGTCCAAGGTTTGCGGGCTTCCCGGCAAAGGCAGCCGCGAGTAAAAGAGGTGTCTAGAGAGATCCATGTTGTCGACCTCTTCCCAGTAGCCACGGCCCTTCTCCAGGATGACTCGGGACCGGAAGCGAAGGTGTGGTAGGAAGACTACAAACAATAAAAGGAATAAGCAAAAAGAAGAAGGAGAAGAAGAAGAAGAAGAAGAAGTGGAAGAGAACCTTTGCGGACGCGTTCTTCAACGACGGAGCGAGGAGGGAGTGCGGAGCCGGCAGCGAATTGAAAGACGGCGTGAATGGTGGAGACGAAGCGAGGGTCCGAGAGCTCCATTTGGACGGTGCCTTGTCCGACCACTGTCATGGCCCGCCGACGTCGGCGACATCCTGTCCTTGCCGGCACGGTTGCGCTCGCGGTGTTGGCGGGGCCGTGCTTCCCATCTCCATTCTTTGCTGCTGCGGGTCTCTTCATCTTTCTGTTACCGTTTGTAACATTACGTCAAGATTTCCTTCTAGGGAGAAGGGTGATGTCACATACACAGCTGCTGACGTGTGCGTCAGGTTTTGAAGCTTGCGTCATTAAATTCCTTGTTAAGATGATCATGACGTAATGATGTAAATAAATGAATTATTTCTTTTTTTGGTCAATTTTTACTGTTACGCGAAACACAATTTGGGACTTGAAGCGGTGAAGACGAACATCAGGGAATGAACAAAAAGAAAGGAAGAGCAAAGCTGTTGCTTCGCTTTCCGGCCTCCTCCGGCTGGACTGACGTCCCGCTTTTTGTCGATGATGACCTCAGCATCATCGAGCTGAAAGAGCAAATCTTCTACGTAACGCTTTTTTTTTCTTTCTTTATAGCTTTGGCCAAACTCTAATTACTTTTTTTAAAAAAAAAAAACAGGAAACCGGGATAGAAGAGAACGAACAAGTTTTGTACCATGATAGACGCGCGCTGTTGAGCAGCAAAATGCTAAGCGACTACGCTCTCCCTCAAAAGGCCGTTATACGGGTGGAGAAAGGGCTGGCGGGTGGAGCGGAAAGCAAAAGAGAAAAGAAGAAGGAGGGAAGCTCCAAACAAAAACAGAAAGAAGGAAGTGAAGAAGGAAGTTCCTCCAAACAACCAAAGGAAGAAGGGGAGGCCGGAAGTTCCGCTGAACATAAGGAGCAAGGAAGAGACAGAGCCAGTTCCTCCAAACAAACAAAGGAGGAGGAAGAGGATGAGCCACGTAACTCTTGTTGTTGTTGTTATTGGACTGGACCGTTTTCCTTTTGTCCTTGTGGCTGTTGCTTGGAAGAAGGCTTTTGAGAAACCAAGTTGGCTTCAGAATAATACTGCAACATTTCATGGTGTTCAGCGCCTTTGCTTGTTCCTCTTTATCAGCGCAGCTCTTGCGAGAACGAAAGACAAGAGAGGAGAGATGTACGATGCAAGACGAGAGAACGAAAGAAAAGAGACCCGAGAGCGAAAATTGGGTTGCAAAGCAAAGACTCGGTCCTGGTGGGTAGAGGCAGCGACAGCACATGGTTGATTGGGCTGAGAGAGATAACACCTGCCTTCTCCTATTTCAAAACCATCGCGAGCCTTATCAAAGGGACGAGAGGCCTTTTCAGGGGTGTCGCTAAACTTGGAGGACAGCGCTTTCATCCTACAGAAACCAGCCATTGAAAGTGGACTGATGCATGCCTCGGCTCCGCCGGCCAACATCACGGAGAGAGGGCAATGTGCATTGGTGGGGTCTACAAAAAAAAAAAGAAAAAGAAAAAGAAAAAGAAATGCAACAAAGGGAGGACCCTGCTGATGCTTCCTCCTCTGCAATGAAGCTCCGGGCGGCTTGTCGCCACTGGCTGAGGCTCGGTGGGCATTGCAGCTTCGGCCCCGAGTGCAAGTTCAGGCATCCTGCCCCGGAGGAGCTCTCCCGGCTGCGTCAAGAGACCACCACAACGCCAACAACGACCGCAAAGACGGCCCAAACGACCGGTGGTGCCCTGCCAAAGAAGAGAAGAAAGAAGGTGAGGAACAAGAACAAGGCCAATTGTTTTCGGCGCTGGTTGATAGACACCTTTGGGCGCGAGCGGTTGCTGCAAGGTGCAGGCGTGCTGGAGGTAGCGGGAGGCAAGGGAGAGCTCTCCTTTCAGCTTGTAAACCTGAATGGGGTGAGCTGCACCGTCGTGGAGCCTCGTCCCCTCGAGCTGAAGCACTACCAGAGACGCCTTCTCTATGGCGTCTACCACCGCTGCGCTCCTCCCTTTAGAGCTTACCTGGACACGGAGGTGCCGCCCGTAAGTGCGGAGGAGGTTCAGCAGCCTGCTCACTTTCGGTTGTTCTTCGCAAGAGAGTTGTGGCAACAAACAACAGGAGAGGACGAAGGAAGAGCGAACGAGTTGAGGATGAAGAGTGCTTTGAAGGAAGCCAAATCGGTTTTGTGGACGGAGAAAGGGCTGGTTGCGAAGAAACAGGTGGAACAAGAAGGACGCTTGTTGGCGGAGGATGGCTATCGCTTTGTGAAGCAAAGAGACAACAGCAACAGTTCAACAGCAACGAACATACATACAACGACACGGACACAAAACGAAGAAGAAACCGAGGAGAAAGAAAACGACACCATTCAAATAAGAGAAGACAAGGACAACAACGACATCCAAAAGGAAGAAGAGGAAGAGGAAGAACATGCTAGCGAATCGTTCAGCAAAGAGGAGTTGGAAGAAGTGGAAAAGGCAAAGGAAACGTTGGACTGGAATAACTTCAGACGAGTCTTAGAAGAGTGCTCTGTGGTGGTCGGAATGCATCCTGACCAAGCCGCTGAGGCCATCGTGGACTTTGCTTTAGAGCAGTACGTTTGTTTTTTTGTTTTTGCTATTGTTTTTTGTTCTGTATCTTCATTTGTTTCTGCAGCTTCTTGTTCTATGCGTTGCCTATTCTAACGACAAAAAAAAAAAGCAACAAAGCCTTTGCCGTGGTTCCTTGTTGCACGTACTATCATCAGTTTCCTCACCGCCGATTGCCCAACGGCCAACCCGTGAAGAGCTATCAACAACTATTACAATACTTGCACGCAAAGGTTTGTTACCAAACCATGCCAACCAACAACAACCACCATCGTTCTCGTTATCTTATTCTCCAAAAACACACCTCCTATAGGACCCACAACGGATTCTCTTGACTGAAGTACCTTCACTCGATGGTAAAAATAAGGTCCTTTATTATGTTCCTTGAGAAGAAGAGAACGATGAAGAGATGAATGAGAACGTTGGACAACAGAACGAATGTTTTCGACGAAGACAAACAAAAAAAAGAACAAAAGACAAGACAAACAAAAAAAGAACAAAAAATGTAGATGCAGCCCCACCCAGAATCGAACTGAGGGCGCGAGAACCAGAACCTCGCATGTTACCAACTACACCATGGGGCTTCCGTTGAATGCGGCGTAACAACCAGGAAACATATCTTCACTTTGCATTCCAACAACAAAAGCAACAAAGAAGAGAGACACCAAGAAAGCGTTTGTTGCTCTGTTCTTCGCAAGTAAAAGTACGACTTTAATTTTTTAGGGAGAGGAGGTGGCCGCACGTTGTTGACGAGGAGAGGTGAGCTGCACCATCTTGCCGCCAGGAGAGAGGTACTCGGGGGGCTGTCCCTTGTTCTTCCGGGCGGAGCGTCGGCGTTGGCTGGGAGGGGTCAAGAAGCCATCATCCTCCTCCTCGGCGGACTCCTCCTTCTTGGCCTTTTCTTCCTTCTTGGCGGCGGCCTTCTCGCCCTTCTTGTTGGCGTTCTTTTGCTGCTTCTTCTTGCCTCCAGTGGTGGCAGCGGCAGCTGGCACGGGGGTGCCTCCGGTGTGCTCCTCGGCTCCGTATTGAGCACCGTCGTCGACGTCCATGCCCAGGAAGACCGCCTTCCTTTCCTTCTTGTTAGTCTGCTGCTCCTGCTCTTGCTGCTGCTGCTTCTTTGCGTTGTTATTCTGCTGTTGCTTCTTAGCGTTAGCAGTGTTGTTCTTCTTGGCAGCGGCGGTGGTGGCTTTCTTCTCGGAAGAAGGAGAGGTCTTCTTCTGGGCTTCGGCCTTCTTGGGGGTGGCAGGCGCGCTGTCATTGCTCTTCTTGGAGGCGGTGGCCTTCTTCTTGGCGGCAGCTTTCTTCGAGGGAGATGCAGCAACGGCTTGCTTCTTGGTGTTGCTGTTGCCCTTGGTGCTCTGCTTCTTGGAGGAGGAGGAGGAAGAGAAAAGGAGTCGCCAGAACAAAATGGTGAAGATCAGCAATACAAAGGAGATGAGGCCACTGAGGACGAGAATCTCGTGCTCGGGGGCGAGGTCCACCAAGCCGACGGCCTTGAAATAGGGAGTGTAGTGGTGGCGGTAGGGCAAGTACTCAGCCTTCAACTGAGCGAAGTAGGGCTGAAGCTGCTCCAACGCCCACTGGCCGTATTTTAGGCACTCATCCAAGTAAGGTTTCACTACTTCCATCTTTGTTTTTTGTGGTCGATTGAGTAGAGATTTTTGTGAGAACAAAAAAAACAAAGGGGGAACGCGAGACGAGAGAGAATCAGCGAGTGAGGCAAACAAAACAAAAAAGCGGGTAGTGTTAAGCAAGAGACGTACTTTTAAAATAATAAATAAATCAAAAAGAAAAAAGAGAGCGAGAGGACAAGCCAACGAGAAGGAGAGAAAAAAAAAGGGGGGGGAGCGGCGAAGCGGCGTGGGTCACTCTCCCTGGTTTTTTTTTCTTTTGGTTCCGCGCGTCAAAAAATCAGCAGCAAATACGAAGGAAAAAGGAAAAAGGAAGCGGTAGGAATATTTTCTGTCGACTGTAACGATGTCCGCTTTCGTCAGCGTTTGACCGAACGTGGAAAGTCGACACTTATTTTCAGTGTCGACATTAAAATTTGTCGACATAATGTATAACCATGTCGACACGTCTGAGGAAAGAGGAAAGAAAGAAAGAAAAATGAACGAGGGGAGCAAGGCGCTGGTGGAGGCCATTTGGGATGAGGCGCAAGGCAAGGTGCTCCCCGCGGTGGGGGCGCGGAAAAGAAAAATGCTGAAGAAGGGCATGCACATCCCCGCCAGCAAAGAAATAGCCAAAGGCATCACCTGCGTGCGTAGCGTGCCTTGGGCAACGTGGTCCGAGTGGCAGCAGGTCTACAGCGGACTTTTCGGCTCTGACGCTGAGCTCAAAGCGCTCTCCGTGAAACGGGTATGTGTGTGTTTTTTTTCCTTTGAGGGAGTGCACATGACTCATTTTTTTTTTGGATTCCTTTTGAAGATCCGAGCGTGGGGCAGTAGAGGAAAGGTTCCGGTGTCGGTGGAGGCTACCGCTAGTCTTGTAGAAATCCAACTCGTCGACACGTATGTTCTTCTTTCACAGTCTCTCTCTCTGTCTCTCTGTCTCTCTCTCTCTCTCTCTCTCTCTCTCTCTGCTCTCTCTGCTCTCTCTGCTCTCTCCGCTCTGTCCGTTCTCTCCCGCCTGCCCTCTGCTCCGCTGCTTTGCTGCTGCTCTCTACACTTCACGTTCGCTAAATGCAATGCAAATAACGTACTTTTAGCACTCCTGCCACTCGCTCCTCCAAAGAACTTCAGCTAATGTACTCCATGGCCCTAACCCGCTTCGTCAACGGCCTCGCGGACTCTGCCCAACGCGGCGCCTACGCCACCTCCGTCGGACAGATCGCCGCTCGGATGGGCCTACCGCAGCTGCTGGTAGACCTGCGCCACGGAGCCACTCACAGCCGCCTCCCCGCGTTGTCCATTCTGAGGTCGGCTGCATCAACGGCCTTGCATTGGTTGGACGAGCGCTATTGGCAACCGCAGCACCATCGCTTGGCTTGCTCTCGGCATAACCTTCGTGCCCTGTTGCAGAGCTTTCAATCCTTGAAGACCGAGATACAACACCTTCGATTGGTGCTGGAGTCAACTTCTGCTGCGACTTCTTCGTTGTCACGACAGAATGCGTTGTTGAAGGAGAAAAGCCGGGCGGCTAGAATGTGTTTGAAGACCATCATTTTGGCGACTACCACCCATAGAGTGAAGGATTATCTGGTTCCTACTCTGTTGGATGATGGTTTTCTTGTTCCACCTCCTTTGTACGTTCTTCTGCTTCCTTCTTCCGTCATCCCTTGAAGAAGATTCTAATGCTGGTATTATTAGAGCGGGACTCACAGTGGAGGCTGTGTTTCATACATTGACGCAACTGTGGGAAGCCGCATTACAGAGCTTCAATTCCTGTTGGCCTGACTTTGTTGCTATCCTATTCTTAGCTATTGTCAAGCGGCTTGCTGAGAAACGTTATGGTTTGTACTCTCTCTCTCTCTCTCTCTCTCTCTCTCTCTCTCTTTCTCTTTCGTCGTTTCTCTTTCGTTGTTTCTCTTTCTCTTTCTCTTTCTATCCCATTCCTTCTTCATTTGTTTGATACCCGGAAATTAACATGTATCAGATGACCAAGAAGAAGAATCAGAAGAGATGCCTCCAGAACAAGAAAAACAAGAAGAGTGGCGACTAAGCATGTTACATTCTTGGGTTCAGTTCCTTTTGGACAAGTCTTATTACCTTACCTCTCTGCAACAGTCCAACATTGCCCCATTTGCCATTCTTATCCAGTCTCTCCTACGGAATCCTATTGAACGGTACTCTACTCTTTCTACTCCTCCTTTCTTCTCGCTCCTTTTCCTTTCTCTATCGTTGTCTTTTCTTTTCTTATCCGTTTTTCGTTTTTTTCTTATTCTCTAAACAACAAACAGAAACGTAACTTTGGCCTATCAACTGGTTGGCTTTGTCCAAGATGAAACGATGCCAGTTCTTCGATCCAAAATCGACCGCATTTTATCTCTTCGCACAGACACACCCGCTCCTCCTTCCTTAGCTCCCCAACCAAAGCAAGATCTCGCAGCAGCGTTGCAAGCTTACGAGCGTCTCATCGGAGTTTCCTCAAAAAAAACAGCGAAAAAGAAACAAAAAACAGTAACAGAGAACAGCACGTCTTCGTCTTTTTCTTCTGCTTCTTCTTTCACTTCTGCTATTCCTTCAGATTCTTCTTCTTCAAGTGGTGGATGGCAACTGGCTAAACAGGTGTGGCACGACTCACCTTTGGGTATGTTGCCCGGACAAACCTTTCCCAAGCTGGACTTGCCTCCATCTTTAGATGCAATGCACACAGGTACATACTTATCTCTCTTCTTCTTACTTCTTGCTCTTTACTTCTTTTTTTTTCCTTCGTTTAAAAATTGACAAACAAACCAAAAACAATAATAACAGCTCGTTATTTGGAGCCAATACCACCTCCTCCAATAGTGGAGCATTACGAGCCGCCTCCTGCCTTTGCAACCATCCAAGCGCTCGCCAACGTTGTTGCCCCCTCCATCGCAGAAGACCAGCAGCAAGAACAACAAGAACAACCATCACCACAACAACAGCTGTCTCCTTCTTCGTCGCTTGCTGTGGATGAAGACGATATGTTGATAGTGACGCCTATGGAGGCTGCATTGCTACCGCCATCGCAGGAAGCGGTTGTCCTGGCTGCGCCGTCTCCTATCATCGCCGAAGCAGCTGCCAATCCCTCATCTCACGTCGCTACAGCCGAGAAGCAAGAAGCAACATCAACGGCAGCTCTGTTGTTCCCTCTCGAAGAACTCCTTTCTCTTTAGGTTTTTCCAAAAAGGTAAAAAAGTGGACCAAGTTTTGATTTTTGATTGGTGGTTTGAAATTTGTTCTCTCATTTTGATTGGATGAATTTAAAAAACGTAGATCGGTAAGGATCGGTTTTTTCTTTATTCAGTAAGCACGTGAAGAGATGGAAACTTGAAACAAAAAAGAAAAAAACAATCGAAGAAGAGGCACAACAACGGACCGAAAAGGGATGAAAAGTAATGCGGGGCGGGGAATCATAATTGGATTATCCCTCCTCAGCATCACCTCCTGTCTTTACTTCTATTTCGCCCCTTCTGGTCCCGTCTTTCAGCTGTCCTCCACCGACGAGAATGAAGCAGACGCGGTCCCAGCGAAAAATGAGGAGTTTGTATCTTTTACCGGACCGCTGTTCCATATCTCATGGACGGATGGTGAGCGACTCTCCTCCAACGGACTCTTTCGTGTGGTATCCGCCGCGGAAGATCACCGGGCCTTCCCTCCACCAGAACAGCTCAAAATTGGCCCTCGGCTTAGGACGTTTCCTGCGATTGGCAAAGCGCAACCTGTCCACAAAAGGATCTTTCAGTTCCACGCTGTCATTCACGACAATGTCACGTTCGCCGCCCAGTATTTCCTCTTCTCAAAGGCCGAGCTTTGGACCTACGCCGCGCCTCCAACCGGCACCCAAGACAGCTTCTGGGTGGAGAAGGTACCGGCGTTGCAGTGCTTCGCTCAACAACCCATGGGGTTTGCCTTTCGACACAACCACGGAGCCACTTGGATGGATTTTGTCATCCGTTGCATATTTGACATGCCGCCTGCCCTTGTTGAAGCCGCATTATGTCGCGAGACTGCTTCTGCTGCACCTATGGATGGGAAGAGAAGATGCAAGCCAGCACATTTTGCTGTTCACGCTACGAAAGATGTTGCTCTATTTCCGGTGGAAGAAGTCCTACACTTTCCGTCGCTTTGGAGCCCATTACCAGTCCTACCCTCAGCAAAGTTGTCAACCACAGAACAAGAAACACTGGCCTTTCCTGAGGCTCCTTGGTATCAGGAGCGAAAAGAGCCACTGCCAATCGAAAGAGCGACATGCGCGGACTCCAACAACGTCACCGTTTGTGCTTTTATGGTGAAGAAGTACAGCTGGACGCCTGATGACGAGCTGTGGTTGCTGTGGATGTTGGACGTCATAGGAGTGGACCGCGTATTCATCAACCTCTTCGTTGGCCCGACCAAAGCAGGAGAGCTACCTTCGGCCGAAGAGCTTCGCGAGAGGTTAGCCAGGAGTCACCCAGGACTGAAGTATCGGGTGGTATTGGTGGAGACCCAAGTGCCAGGAACGCACGAGACCCATGAGCACATGCTGCAAGCCATGAACTGGGATGCTTTCCTCCGGTGGCAAGGCTACTGTCAGTATGCGTTCTCCTTGGACACAGATGAGTTTCCTCAGCTTTTCTCTTCGGTTCAACAGGATGCACCTCGGCGTGTGGATGCAAAGCGTTTCATCACCGAACATCGGAAAGAGCTGGAGGGACCGATGAATGAGGTGTTGATGCCCCGTTTGTTGGCATCGAGGGAGCGCCCAGCATGGGAGGAGGAACGTGCCCTTGGTCCTTTCCTTGCAAGTGCTGCGAGGTGGGAGGGCCGCTTCCCTCGTCTGGACCGCTTGCGGGAGAACTTTTGGGGCAAAAGCTTGTTTCGGGTGAGAGGCTCCATTGAACCTTATCTGCAACGAAAATGATGGGGAGTTTCCTCCGAGCGTGGCCAGAGAGGTGGCTCATATTCTTCACATCCGGGTGAAGCAAGGCCTCTTTGACAGCAAAGAACGGCGTACTCCTCCTCTTGAGAGGTTTTTCTTCCAAAAGAAAACCAACATTTGACTATAACCACACCGTTATTTGTTTGGGCTTTTTCGCTTTGCTTTTTGGCAGTGGTTTCCTCTCTGTGAAATGGAGATACAGTCTTGCAGCCAGGCCACTGTTCACGGCTAAGAGCCTCTGGGCAAGAGCCATGGCTCTTCACCGCTTGTAATGCTTCCTTCCGTGTTCCGACGTTACCTCTGTTTGATTTCGGATTGGAGATTTGAAAAAATTGTGATGTCATCATATCTATAAAAGGAATAAAGTGACTATAATTGGTAATTATCGGGTCATCTCGATTTCTTCATTCTTCTTTTCCATTTTCCAACTGAGAAAATCAGAAGAAAGCGGCAAAGAAATACGTTGCTCTTTCGTTGCGTTACCTCTTCTTGACGACCACCGCCACGACTTCGTACACCAGAACTACCTTCGTATAACGATGCAGAAAGCACGCCCTTGTACATACTGTTTTCTTCTGCTGCTGGCCTTCGCGGCCCATTGTTTGCTGCTCGCTTCAGCCGCAACAAAGCCCGGCCAAGCAAAACGAGCCCTCATTATAGTCGACGTTCAAAACTGTTTTACCGCCAACGGCACGCTTGCCGTGCCCAACGGCAACGAGGTCATTCCCGTCATCAACGGCATTCGGAAGAGCCACGAGAACCGCTTTGAGGCCGTTATACTCTCGCAGGACTGGCATTGCAGCGACCACGTCTCCTTTGCCTCCCAACATGAAGGAAAGAAGGTGTTTGATGCTGTAGAATTGAATTACGATGAAGAGGGACGCCTTTGCAAGGACAAAGACACGACCGTAA
Source organism: Balamuthia mandrillaris (assembly GCA_031835245.1). Classification (NCBI taxonomy): domain Eukaryota; phylum Discosea; order Longamoebia; family Balamuthiidae; genus Balamuthia; species Balamuthia mandrillaris. The sequence continues at coordinate 12,531 of JAVKOQ010000218.1, forward strand.
AAGGCAAGGTTGGTTTCAGCCTTTTCTTCTTCTTGGTCGAATACGATCTTCCATTTCCTCATAACTTTTTTTTCCCTTTAAATAGAATGGCTATGCTGTGGACTGTGATGGGCCACCAGCGCATACACTCACGCAGGTCTTGTGGCCAGACCACTGCGTCATCGGCACGAAGGATGCTGATTTTCATCCACACCTCATTCAAAAGGTTTATATCCCTTCTCCTTGTGCTTGTTATAGTTTTTCTCGTTCTGCTTGCTCTCTTCTTCTTGCCTCTTTCTTCTTTCTTCTTGTGCTTCTCATCCTCCTTCAGCAAGACTTACATTTTCGCTTTCAGGCTACAGATATAATCATCCAAAAGGGAAACAAGTGCCACATCGATTCCTACTCTGCGTTCTTTGACAACGGGGAATTCACTTCCACTCCATTGCACAACATCCTCCAGTTGCGTGGTATCACCACCATCTACATCACCGGCCTGGCCACCGACTACTGCACCTATTACACGGCGGTGGATGCCATGCAACTCGGTTATAAGACCTTCTTCGTGTGGGATGCCACACGAGGTATTGCAAAGGACACTATGCAAGCGGCCAGAGAGGATATGTTGCGGAAAGGAGTCACGGTCATCAATGCTGTAGACGTGGAGAACACTTTTGTAGAGGGACTTCCACTCTCTTCTTATGAACATTGGCGGAAGCAATAAGAAAACGAGAAAAGACAACAACAAACTTTATGGATAAAAGAAAAGCGTTACTGAGGAACAAAAAAGAAAGAAGATGTAGTTTCAGAAGTTACTTGTGGTGAGCCCGCCGGGAAGATCTCCGCGTAGGACAACCGTGCTCCTCAGCCCACTCCAACACTTCTTTATGTCTGTGTGATTTCGCCAAACGCCATGTTTGCTCATCCCAAGGGCATCCGTTCCCTCTTGCCCACTTCAACACCTCTAGGTGGCCATTTGCTGCTGCCCCGCTGCATGTTAGCTCGTTCCAAGGACATCCTTTGCTCCTCAACCACTTCAACACTTGAAGTTTTCCGTAGGCGGCGGCTGCCCAACATACTTCCTCTTGGCAAGCAAACACTCCATTCTTCCTCGCCCATTTCAGCACGTGCATCTGTCCTCCTTGTGCTGCAACTAGGCAAACAGAATAGGGTGTTAGCGGGCATCCATTCTCTTTCAACCACTTGAGAACTTCCACATGTCCGTTTAATGCAGCCTCGTCACACGCTCGTGTATCCCATGGACAACCGTTCTCCCTTAACAGCTTGAGCACTTCCAAATGTCCTCCACTGGCTGCCATTCGGCTGCAATACACATCCAGCTCACAGTCTTCTTGCGCTAGGAGCCATTTCCAAACCTCGAGTTGTCCATGTTCAGCTGCCATTCGGAAGGTGAAGGAATCGCAAGGGCATCCGTTCTCTCTTGCCCACTTGAGCACCTCCACACGCCCGTTAGTGGCAGCCAACGCGCATACATTCACATCACAAGGGCAACCGTTGGTTCTTGCCCACATAAGCACTTCCAAATGACCTGCGCCTGCCGCCAACGAGCAGACCTCTTCGTCCCAAGGGCAGCCGTTCTCTCTCAACCACTTGAGCACCCCCAAGTGTCCGTTTTCAGCAGCACAAGCCGTGGTAGTGCTGTCCCAAGGGCAGCCGTTCTCTCTCGCCCACTTTAACATCTCCAAGTCGCCTCTGGCTGCTGCCCCGTCGCACGTCTGGTGGTCCCAAGGACAGCCGTTTGACCAAAGCCCCTTGAGCACTTCAAAGTGTCCGTTCCAAGCGGCTTCTCTGCACGTCTCCTCTGTCCAAGGACAGTCCATCTGGTCGTGAGCCCACCGGATCACCTCCAGGCTACCTTGGCCGGCGGCGATGGTGCAGGTGGATGCCTCCAACTTGTAGCCGTTGAGCACAGCCCATTGAAGCAACGGCAGAGCGGAACACGCGGTCTTCGCTGCGAACTTGTGGCGCAATTGAGGAGGGCAGCAGCGGAACCACCGTCGACAGGTCCTTGCAGCGAAAGCTGCGGTGTTGTTTGGCAGCGTTGTGAAAATGTGGGAAATGATTTCGTCCGGGAGCATCTCGTCTGTCCAGCACCGTTCTTGCGGAAGCTCACAAGCGTTGTGTCGTCTTGTGTTGCTGGTTTCGCCATCGACGATGTCGTCCTCGTGGTGGCCTTGCCTTTTCCTCTTCCGCATTTTGTGTTCTCCGTTGGCGACAAATAGTAGAAGTGCTCTCTCTGCACTTTCTCTTTCTCTCTCTCTCTCTCTCTCTCTCTCTCTCTCTCTCTCTTAATACAAAACAGCAATATAAAATGAGAAAAAATAAAGGGCGTTAGCGTCTCGCTGATGGGAAAAACTTTGTTCTTGCAACCATGCCAGCATGTACTTATTACAACCAAGAACCGCAGCTCCGTACGTCCTATCATCCCAAGGACACCCATTCGCTCTGGCCCATTGCAATACGTCCAAATGGCCGCCTGCCGCAGCCGAGGAGCAAGTGCTCTCATCCCAAGGGCACCCATTCTCTCTCTCGCCCATTGCAACACTTCTAAATGTCCACCAAACGCGGCTGCATTGCTCGTTTTCTTGTTCCAAGGACATCCTTGTTGCCGTAGCCACTTCAACACGTCCAAATGTCCCCCACCAGCAGCTGATCTGCAAGTACTTGCGCTCCAAAAGCATCCATTCGCTCTGGCCCATTGCAATACGTCCAAATGTCCACACTGTGCAGCTTGATGGCAAGTCTCTTCATTCCAAGGACATCCATTTGCTCTCGCCCACTTCAGGACCGTCAGGTGACCTCCCTCTGCTGCTAATGCACATGTTGCCTCCTCCCAAGGACAGCCATTCTCTCTCGCCCATCGCAACATTTCCAGATTACCACCAGCAGCTGCTCCATCACAGCACTCCTCCAAAGGACAGCCTTCCTCTTTCGCCCATTTTAACACCTCTAAGTGCCCGTTCATTGCAGCACAAAAAGAAGCCATACTGCCCCAAGGACAGCCGTTCTCTCTCGCCCACTTTAGTATCTCTAAGTCGCCTCTGGCTGCTGCGGCTTGGCTAGTTGGTTCATCCCAGGGACATCCTTGTTCTCTCGCCCATTTCAGCACCTCCAAATGCCCGCCTGTAGCTGCCCAATAGCAAGTCCATTCGTCCCATGTGCAGCCGTGTCTACGAGCCGACTGCAGAACTTCCATATGTCCCTCAGCAGCAGCTGCCTCGCAAGTGTTATCGTCCCACGGGCATCCCTGCGCACGAGCCCACTGCAGCACCTGGAGTTGACCCTGCGAGGCGGCCTCGATGCAGGTTATCTTGTCCATGGGGTAGTTGTTGTACTCCACGGCCCAACGGAGCAAGGCGAGGCGACTGCATATGGTGCCAATGTGCAGCTTTTGGCGGAGGGGAGGAGGACAGCAGTTGAACCAGCGGCGACATGTTCTTGCGGCCACTGCCACCATGCCCTTGGGAAGAAGAGAGAAAATGTGGCACAGCAACTCGTCCGGAAGCAGCTCATTGATAAGCCCATAGGGGTCGTCCGTTCGTGTTCGTGGTCGCTTGTCCGGTGTCGATGTTTGGCTGCCGGCCTTGTTTTCTCCTTCCTCCATTGCGGAGACTTTGCGTCGCTGTCCTGAGCGTTTCATTTGTGTCGTCGGTCGTCCCACGGACGCTTGTTGTGGGGAGGAGGCTTTTTTTTTGTTGGAGGGGGACCCAAGCGTTGGCTGCTTCAAGGCGCCAGAAAGTTGCTCTCTTCCACAAACAGTTTCTGCTACGCGAAATTTTCATGTCGTCACGGAGATCGAGTTACGCGCATTTCGTGACGACACGAATTATGAACTATAAAGATCGATCTACGAACACACGTCAGAGGCTGTCGACATCAATTCGAACCCGAAAAAAGAAAAAGAAAAAGAAAAAGAATTCAAAAGAAGAAAACAGGAAAACAGCAAAGAACACTCCTTGGTTTGTCTCTCCTCTTCTCTCTCTCTCTCTCTCTCTCTTGCGCTCTTTTCGCTTGGTACACTCAAAAACTAATACCAAGCATCAGAGGCAAAAAAAAACAATTGCATGGAGCATGAAAGCCATGCAACGAAATCAACCTCAGCTGGCGCCACCAGCACCAGAGCAAGCCGTCACTCCGATCCGTCCAAGCAGCGCTTTGTTGGCTCCACTGCTTCAGGAGACAAACTGCAAAAACGAAGGTCCGCCACCGAACGAAAACGCATCATCGACTACTTTGACCTGGCTGGCAGCCGTCTGAACGACGACGAGGACTACCGTGATGAAAGCGAAGTCTCTATTTCTCCCTTTCAGCAACGACAACAGCAACAGAAGCCACAAAGAGGCAAAGGTCGTTCTCCTAGCAGGCCTTCTCTGATGCGTCTGTTGAAAGGTGGAGAGGAAGATGAAGAAGCAGAAGAAGAAGACCACGATGAAGCCAAAGGAGGCGCAGGAAACAGCTTTCCTCTGCAGAGGTTCTTCAAGCGAAGCGGCAAAAGAAAGGCACGGAGTGGCCACTCCTCGCCTTCACCACCCCCACCATTGACAAGCTCTCCACCCGCCGCCTCGCTTGCACGCATGAGAGGTAAAAGAGGAGGTCGGTTTCATAGACTGGAGGAGGATCTCTCCGAAATAGAAGCCGAGGAGGAAGAGAGAGAACGAGGAAGAGAGCAACGGTCCCCTTCTTCTTCTTCCACAGAGTTTAACGTCAATGACGAAGTCGACAAAAAGGAAGAAGACAGCAGCAGCGAAGACACAGAAGAAGAGCACCAACCACAAGAACAAAGCTGGTGGCGGTGGCAATGGCAGCTGCATTGGCGCTATGAGATAACCTACTTTCGAGTGCATCTATTTTGCTTTGCCGCCTTGAGTCTCTTTGCTGGGTGGCTGCTCTGGCTGCTGGAAAGAGGCAACCCCTTGCACAACAACAACGACCAGCCGTTGGGCTTCACGGAGGCCATTTTCACCGCCACCTCTGCCGTCTGCGTGGTAGGCCTCAACGTGGTGGACTTTGCTCGCTTCAGGCCTATTAGTCAGTTGGTCATCTATCTCTGCATGCTGTTGGGAGCGCCTGTCATGGAAAGCCTTTGGCCTGTGCTTGTCCGCAAGTGGAACATGGTTAGACGCGTGAGACAAGCATTGCATGAACAGGAGGAGATAAGGAAGGCCAAATTGGCAAAAGAGACGGCGAGAGATTTGGAGGAGGAAGGAGGTAGACAAGTGGAAGAAAGAGAAGAACGGGAACGGAAAGAGGAAGGGGAGGAAGAAGGGACGATGTATTTAAGTCGGAGGACGTCTAGCGTACTTTGTCGGGAGAAGAACAGTGTCAGTGGCTGGGTCGAGTATAGAGCTCTTGACAAGTTAAGTATTCCTTCCTTCTCTCTCTCTCTCTCTCATTTTATTTTCTTTGTACTAAAACAACGCTCTCAAACAAACACACAACAATAAAGAGTTCTGCTGTGGGTAGGTCTCTATTTATTTGTATTACACGTGAGCAGCTTTCTTGTTCTAGCTATCTACCTTCAATTGTCATCAGAGGCGCAACACATCCTCCACAAGAATGAAGAGAACTCTTGGTTCTGGGCATTCTTCCACAGCCTCGCCGCTCTGAGCAACGCCGGCTTCGCTCTGATGCCTCACAGCCTTGAACAAATGAACCACCTTTCTTTGGTGTTATTGGTGCTGAGCGGGTTGACTCTTTTGGGCAACACTGCCTACCCCTGCGTGCTTCGCCTAATGCTTTGGCTACGGTATCGGTACCATCGTTCTCGTCGTAATCCAGAACGTTATCTCTACAGGTTTCTATTTATTTTTGTTCTCTTTCTCCTCCATATTTTTTCTGAAACAACGCACAAAAAACAAATATAGGTATCTTTTGCAACATCCTCGACGCTGCATGACACATCTCTTCCCTCAAAAAGAAACGATGGTGCTGTTCTTCATTATCCTGGCCTTTACTTTCGTAGAATGGGGCAGCTTCGTCTTTTTGGACTGGAACGCAGCTGCTTTGGCTCATCTCTCTCCATCGCTTCGCCTTGTTAACGGCTTCGCTCAATCCGTCTTTACGAGGACGTCAGGTTTCAACAGCGTGGATATCGCTTTGTTGAGCCCTGGAATGCAGGTGCTTTACTTGGGACTCATGTACATCTCTGTCTATCCTTTTGCTCTTTCGCTGCGCAGCACTGCTGAGTTTTCAGGTTCCTAATCTTGCTCTTCCTTTCCTTCTTCCCAATTCTTCCATCTCCTTTCTCCTTCTGTCTTGTTGTCTTGTTTCGTATTCTTCGCGTCCTCATCTTCTATTCTTTTTCACACCGAAACAGGTAATCCACGCAAGGAGGACGAACACGCTCACGAACGCAAGAACGTGCTCTACCAAGCTAAACGCATGCTCATTTGGGACAGCAGTTGGCTCTTCATTCCCTGGCTCCTCATCACTATCTTCGAGACAGAAAAAATCGTCTCCCCCGCCACTATAGCTTCCTCCTCCACTCCAGCTCCTTTCACTATCTTTCGAATCCTGTTCGAAGTGGTGAGTGCTTATGGCTGCGTGGGTCTCTCTTTGGGCTTCCCTGGAGTCATTCATAGCTTTTGTGGAGTCTGGTCTCCATCCTCCAAGTGGATGCTCATCTTTGTCATGTTGATGGGACGACACAGAGGTTTACCTGACGATATCGACAAAGCCGCAAAGATTGTTCTTCCTGCCTCTTCAACTTCTGCCTCATCGTCAGGCGATTCTTCTTCGTTAGAACGTGAGTTGATGGAAGATGAGGAGGCGATGATGATGGAGGAGGGAAGACGAGGAGGACAAAGACCCTCACGACCCTCCCTCAGCGCTCTTCGTTCATTCGTGCTTTCTGGTGGAAGAAGAAAACAGCAGAAACGCAAGGAGCGCCAACAAAGGGCGAAAGGGAAGCGGAGAGCGTATCATCACGTTCGCTCCAGCTCGTTGCCGTCGCGGCGGGAGTGGATGGCTGCGCTGGAGCAGGAGGAGCACCTGTTGGACTCCTTGGGGTCCTCCTCGCCGGAGAGAAGACCCAGCCCTCGCACCCTTTCCTCCGCTCTGCCTTCCTCCGCTCGCTTCTCCTTTGACCAATAGTTATTCGACTTTTTGCAATTTTATTTATGAGTTTGGACGATAATTGTTTAGAATTTTGAAAATTATTTAATACTTCTTCGCAAATTAAGTAAATTTTAATTAAGATAATTTACGAAAATCGATAAATATCCGATAAAAGAAAGAAAGAAGAACGACAACGAAAAAGAAGAGAGCAACGAAAAGTTTGGCGTGAGGTTGGTAAGTCTTTCTTCTTTCGTGTTGTTACGTATAAGTGGTTGCCCTGTATGCTTTAATATCATATAATAAACTTTACAAAAAACAGACAACAACCAGAAACAGCACAGCGGTCTGTTCACTAGGTATCCCCAAGAAGGAGATGGACGGCTTGGCGTCACCTTCTTCGTTTGTGGGTGGAGGAGAGGCCTCGCCGGACGTGGAGTATGAGGACTGGGCTGTGCTGGCCTCGGGCAATCATTTTGTGTCCTCGGGACCGCCCCTCGTGAAGGAAGGCTGGCTTACCAAACAAGGTTTGTGGCGTGCTCACTCGTCGTTAACCCCTCTTCTTCTCTCTTTCTTGGTTTCTCTCTTCGAAGAAGATAGAAGAGGAACAAGCACATCTTCTTTCTCTTTTCGCTCTTCATCCTGTTCTCCTATGTTAGCATTGTTTTTGCTCACGAGTACGATAATAGGTGCTTCATGGAAAACATGGAGGGAGCGTTACTTTAAGATGTACGGCGATGGTTTTATATATTACTATCCCAACGACTCGGTTTGTATATCCTTCTCTTTGTCATCTTTTTCTTCTCTTTTCTTTTTCTTTTCTCTGTTCTCTGTTCTCTCTTGTTCTCTGTTCTCTGTTTTCTGTGCTCTCTTCTCTCTCTCTCTCTCTCTCTCTGTTCTCTGTTCTCTGTTCTCTGTTCTCTGTTCTTTGTTCTCTGTTCTCTGTTCTCTCTTCTCTGTTCTCTCTTCTCTGTTCTCTCTCTCTGTTCTCTCTTCTCTGTTCTCTCTCTCTGTTCTCTGTTCTCTGTTCTCTGTTCTCTGTTCTCTCTTCTCTGTTCTCTCTTCTCTGTTCTCTCTTCTCTGTTCTTTGTTCTCTCTTCTCTCTTCTCTCTTCTCTGTTCTCTCTTCTCTGTTCTCTGTTCTCTCTTCTCTGTTCTCTCTTCTCTGTTCTTTGTTCTCTCTTCTCTCTTCTCTCTTCTCTGTTCTCTCTTCTCTCTTCTCTGTTCTCTCTTCTCTCTTCTCTCTTCTCTCTTCTCTGTTCTTTGTTCTCTCTTCTCTCTTCTCTCTTCTCTCTTCTCTCTTCTCTCTTCTCTGTTCTCTGTTCTCTCTTCTCTCTTGTCGTTTCATTTTTTAACAAGAAAAACCTAATGTTATTCCTTTCACTGTTTTTCTCACAGTTGGGAGCGAGGAGTTTAGGCGAGCTCTGCCTGGTTCAAGCTTCCATTCGTTTTGAGAACAGCCTCTTCCGACGTGGACAGCATGGATGGGTAATCAGCGTGACGAAGCCAAAAGCGCGCGACTATATTCTCGTTTCCAAGACTGCGGAGGACCGCGCTTCTTGGATCGAGTCCATCAACACCATCATTCACCGTCTTCCAAAGGAGCAACTGCAGCGACGAATGTTCTTTACAGATGAAGAAGAGGAGGAGGATGAAGAGGAAACATTTGATGAAGATGGTGACGAGGAAGAGGATAAGGAAGAAGGAGAGAATGGCGAGGAAGGAGAAGCGAAAAATAAGAAAGGACGAGCGAGGTTTAAAGATTTTGACTTTAGTTCGTGGTTGCATTCGTCGGATAACGTAAAGAAGCATGACAAGGCTACAGAAGAGAAGGAGAGAGGAAAGGAAGAGGAAGAAGATTATTCTGTTCCCGTAAGTTATTCTCTCTCTCTCTCTCTCTCTCTCTCTCTCTCTTCAATTGATCTTTACTTGTCTCTCTTATTGTTCTGTTCTTGCTCCATTTATCTTTCTGTTCCTTACTAACTCCATTTTATTAAAACAGTGGCATTGGATGGACCATTGCGTAGGGTTAAGAGCCAACAACAAAAATGTTGCAGTGCTATGTTGTGTATCGGGCTACACTATATCCTCTTGCGAGTTGCACTTTAAAGGCAGGGATGAACTGCTTTTGAACAGTGCTTCTCCTCCTCCTTCGGCAACTTCTCTAACTACTCCTTCTACTTCCTTCAGTGACACTTCGTTATCTTACTCTCTTCCCCCTACATCTTCTTCTTCTGCTCCTTCATCATCATCCGCTTCTCCTCCTTCCTCTTCTTCTTCTTCTCTGTCCTATTCATTCTCTTCTGCTTCTGCTGTCACAGTTTCTGCCATAGCAACCACTTCAGGTTCCTCAACAACAATAGCTTCCTCCACCACCACCTCCACAACCACAACTGTAATAGCAACATCACCTCAAGTCATTGTGAAGTCAGAAACCTCTCAGCTTTTGTTTGCTGGGAAAGAGGCATGGGTCTTTGTGATTCCCCTGAAGGGAAGCAACAAAACCCTGGAGTTAGCTGCTGACACGCGCTTACAAATGGAAGCTTGGTGTCAATTCTTCACAGCGGCGAGCTCCAGTCGTCGAACGAGTGTTTCGTCGGAAGAGTCTCTTGCTTCTTCTTTGGCAACTATGAACAGTGGATTTCTTTGGGTGAAAAAGACATCGGGTCTGTGGGACCGGTTCTTTTGCATTAGCGACTATTCTCAGTTGGAGCGGTTTAAAATCAAGGACGTGGTACATCTCTCTCTCTCTCTCTCTCTCTCTCTCTCTCTCTCTCTCTCGCCGTTTCTCTGGTTACTTATTTGTTTATATCCTTTATTCTCACTTTACGCTTTTCTTTTCAAACATCAAAAAGAGAGGAGTGAAACTGAAAGACATTCTCCATTCTGAAACCATCTCTCTCGACCAATCTTCTTCCTCTAAGAAAGTTATTCCACTGATGAACAAAAGCCAATCCAAATCCAAGTTCCTCTCTCAAGTCTGCCACGGCAACAAAGTTCTCAAGCTTTACTTCTCCAACAAATCTTCTTCCTCGTCATCCCCTTCCTCTTCTTCTGCTTCATTTGCAACTGCCTCTGTGGCGGCTTCGCGGGCCATATCTTTTGTGGTTCGAGACCAAGACCATCTCCTCTATTTGAGAGAGCTCATCATGTCGGCTGTTGACGATCTTCAACCTCCAACAACAAAAGCGAAAGAGAGCAACAGACAAGACTTGAAAAGTTCGATGCAAGCTTCCTTGCTAAAGATCAGCAGCCGTTTTCGTTACGGTAACAAGGAAGTTCAACTAGAGAAAACAAATGCAACCTCTCCTTCTGGTTCTCTGTCCTCATCGAAAGAAAAAGTGGTAATCCCTTCGCCAGAAGTAAGACAACGCAAACGGCAACAGCAGCAACAGAAAAGATTGATGCAAGAGCGAAAGAGAAGAAGAAGAAAGAGAACGAGAATGACGAATGTGTTGTTGTTGGAGTGCGATCTGCAGTCGGCCAGGTTTGAGGCTCTTCACTCGGAACATACGGAGCTAAGAAACTTGGCCAGGAATCTTAGGCAACGAGGTGCCCAAGAAGCCAATGCAACATCATGTACCTCCCTGTCTCTCTCGCTCTTCTCTATTCTCATTTTGGTAGTTTCTCTTTCTCTCTTTTTTGCTAATGTTTGCCTTTAACAGTTGGAGACTGGGATACCTCCAAAAAGGTCAACGATGGACATTTCCGCATTCTTAGGTCAGTTTTAACGTTTCTGCGCTCTGTTTTTTATTTTCTTATTGTTTTGCTTTTAACTTTACAGTTTGGATGGAGGAGGTCTCCGAGCTATAATGGAAGCAGTTCTGCTAACTCGGTTGGTCCGTATCTTTCCTGATCTAATGGAGCGGATAGATCTCTTTGCTGGCGTTTCTGGCGGGTCCATAGTCGCTTCTGCTCTTGCTACAGGTACTTATCTTCTCTCCTTCTCTTGCTCTTCCTTTTTTCGTTGTATATGTTTCGTTTGTTCAACATAGTAATTCCTGTCCTCACTTCTGTCTTCTTTGCGCCATAAAAAGGCCACTCACCAGAGTATGTGGTGGAAATGTTCTACCTCTTTGGCCCCTTTGGCTTTAAACGCAAGGCCAGTACCGCCGGGCAATGGTTCAGCATCCGTCAGGCCAAGTTTGGCAACGAGGCGCTTGCTGCTGGTGGCGATGAATTCTATCACAACCTCACCTTAAAGCAAGTCCCTCGTAACATCCTCATCACCTCCTTCTGTTTGGACAACGATGGCTTCGGAGGCAAACTTCGTTCCTGGGAGCCTCGCATCTATCACAACATTCCTCTGAAGAAGTTTCATTCTTCAACTTCCTTCCCTTCTTCCACAAGGAAACACATTCCATTGGATCAAATGGATCCGTCCACGATGAATCCGGGAGATCTCTTGCTTTGGGATTGCGTGATGGCTTCGGCGGCGGCTCCCATCTTCTTTCCTTCCTTCAAGAAACATGTGGATGGGGCTTGCATGGTGAACAATCCGGCATTGACGGCGTTGACGACGGTAATCAGCGAGGAGGTCGTGGAGAAAAAGGATCTGGATAAAGTGCATATACTTTCGTTGGGCACTGGAAAGTTGTCACAGTTTCTTGATGGTTTGTTTTTATTAATTTTTGTTGTAGTTTGTGTTTCTCTCTCTCTCTCTCTCTCTCTCTCTCTCTCTCTTCTCTGTCTTCACTTCTTATTCGTTTATTTTCCATCTTTTTTGTTGTGTTGTTCATTTATAACAAAAACAAAAAAACAGGATTAGAACACGATTGGGGAATGTTACAATGGGGTCCCAAACTAGCCGAAGTCATCTTTGGTGCAGGACTTCTCCATCAGGAACGAATGGTGGAGATGCTCCTTGGCGATCGTTACCACCAACTCAATCCGTTTATGGAGAAGCCTTTGGCCATGGATGATCCGGCGTTACTTCCTGTGCTGGTGGAGATCGCAGACAATGTGGACCTGAGAAAGACGATCGAGTGGATTCGTGTCAACTTTTATGGAGAGGAGCCCAGAAGGAGACGAAGAGATTCTTTGAAAGAGAAAAAAGAACAACAACCAAGCGAAAGGAAAGGAGATGGCGGAGTAGGAGAAGAAAGTGAGGACAGCGAATCAAGCGATAGTGATAGTGAAGGAGAAAAGGAGAATGATAAGATGAGAGGAGGACTGGGAGGCATCGAGGAGCATCATAGATTGGTGCATGACAGGACGGCTTGGTATGGTTCTGCTATGACGTTGAATCAGTCGTGTGAATAAACAAAAAAAAAAACCAAAGAATCTTCAATACACATCCGTTCTTATGCACGTTGTTTCCTTTCCACTGTCAACTAACTTCGAAGGATGGAAGACTGGACGATGGTGAGGTCTGGCGCCGAGTAGCCAGTGTTGAACCCCATCACAAACGGATGCGGAGGCAAAGGCAGGACACCCTGCTCCTTACCATCCACCTCAAAGCGCACCTCGTTCTTGCCCTCTCTTGCATCCACAGTAACAACCATGGTACAGAACTCGGAGGTTCTACTTGGCAGGTCGATGGGATATTGTTCGATCTTGCCGCTCTCTCCGGACGGCCGACGATGAAAAAGGGTGCAGTCGCTCAAGCTGATAGCCGCAAAGGGAATAAACGGACGCACACCGCGCCCAATGCCAGAGTTGAAGTAGTCCGAGGCGGTGTTGAAGTGGTGGAAGCTCTTCTGGTCATGGAAGAGGCCTATCTCCCAGTAACGCGTCTTGGAGCGGAACTCTATCTCTATGGCCTTGCCGGCCCAGTCCATGAACATGGCCTTGCCTTCCTCCTCCTCTTGCTCCTGCTTGAAAGCAGGAGAGCGAACGTCATTGCTGGCTCTCGCTCGGTCCTGCAGCCCTCTGATGAGGTGAGGCGGTTGGTCCGGCTCAGGAGGCGGTGCGGGCAGCTTACTGGCCAGCCACTGGCAGCTTTGCCGCAGCTGCCGCTCGGTGGAGAGCACGGCCTTGGGGCAGTGCCCTTTGTGCTCGTCCCTGGCGATGGTCTTGTGGTCCCTCTGCTCTATCAGGTAGCTTTTGCAGGCGAGCAGCGGGTGAAAGCAGAAATTATTCTCGGAGCGTTCTCTAAAGGTCTGCAGCCAAGAGGTGGACATCGCGCCTCCCTGGTGCTCGATGGTGTGGGCCTCTTCCTCGCCAAAGTGCTGGCGGAAAAAGTGGCTCCAGAGGTAGTTGTCCTGCGCCACGGCGGACCATCGCTTGTTCACCGTGAAACACCGGCACAAGTGCTTGAGCTCCAGAAACCTAAACACGTCCGCCTGTACACATAGGGTCAGAGTAGATGAGTGAGAGTCATAGCGTGAAAAAATAACCCTCCTGGGAGGAGGAAGGACCAACCAGTAACTCTTGCGGCAACTCGTCCCAAACAGAGTTTGTCCTTTGCATTCCCCTTCTTTCTTTGTTCTGACGAAGTTTCGCAGACAAACCCATCGTGGAGCCTCAATGCAGCAGATCCTCGAGTATTCCATTGTCTTTGGGTTTTCCCGCAAGAACGCCCTGGTTACGGCTAGACATTACTCATACTTGCTCTATTCCACTTGGTGTTGAGAGGAAATTCACGCGGAAAAGTTTGCTTTATCGGCAATATGTCGACAATATTTTGCGGATAATTATCTTATTTAGACGATATTTTCCTTTTTGTGACTCAATGATGTCATCAGTTACCTAATTTAACAAATTTAACCGGGTGGAAATAATATTCATTTATCCGAATGCAATAATATTATAATCGTGGTAATGCATCATGCCCCGATAACAAAGAGGACCAAGCTAAAACGAACGAACGACCATGGCCGGGCGCAGCGTGACCATTCTCCTGGGGCTCTGTGTATGTTTTTTCCTATGTGGCTCTTCTGCAGGTTGGTTTCTGCTCTCTCTCTCTCTCTCTCTCTCTCTCTCTTTGCTTTCGTAATACTAAAAGATAGGCTTTGTGATGAATAAAGCCATATTGGATTTGATTCTCGATCCTTTATGTGGTGAAGGTTGTGTGGACGACGTGTTTTCCTCGTTAGAAGATGTATTTGGTATGTTGTTTTGTTTTGTTAAAAAAAAGTTTGAGAAGAACTTATTTGGGTCTTCTTGCAACAACAGAATATGCTGCAGGAGAAGTGGTGGAAGAACTTACCTTAACAATTACAGAGGGAGTATTTGATTTGCCCCTGCTGCCTGACTATCCACTCACCATCATGTAACCTTACTTTCTCATTCTTCTTTCCTTCCTCCTTTTTTTTTTGAAACGGTGTTGCTTCTCGCATGAGCTCACTTTCCCTCTCTTTCGCCTTGAAGAGGAGACTTGAAAGATCTTTCCAAAGTCATCTTAACCATCCCTTCCGGCTCCTGCGGTTCCTTGGCTTCCAACCTGACTTTGCAAGGCTTAACGCTACATTCGGCATGTTCTACTGCAGCATTGGTTGTGGAAGCAGGCCTGACCTTAACCCTGGATAATGTTGCGATCGTGGAGGCTACTGCAATCGCCGTTCAAGTCAATAACGGAGCGTTACTCCTCACAAATAATCTCCTCTCAGATATTTTGGACCCTACTGGTACGTGTTGAACGCTCTTCGCTTCTTGCTTCTGGCTAATTCTTCTTCATCTTTCTTTTATGGTTTCTCTTGTTCTTGTTCTTGTTCTTGTTCTTGTTATTCTTCTTGTTCTTGTTCTTGTTCTTCTTCTTCTTCTTCTTGTTCTTCTTCTTCGTCTTCTTCTACTTCTTCTTTCTGCCCCTTTCTTCCGTGCTTGCGTCATCTATCCTTAACTCGATGAATTCAGTTGTGTTATCTGACGGTGCTCAGTGGATCAGCAGCGGTATTGTTGAAATTCTCAACACTGCAACGTCTGGAGATGGTACGTTGCTTTTTCGTCTTCCTACTTTGTTATCTATTCCACCCTTAAACATAACAAAAAACAAAGCACACGCAGCACCAGCCATTCAACTTGGCAGTTATGCCTTTTGGCAAAGCAATGGTCCCGTTTCCTTTACAGGACTTTTAATCCCTGGTTGGTGTTTCGGCTCTTTCTGTCACTCTCTCTACTCCCGTTGCATTAGTTGTTCTCTCCATTAACTCACTTTTCGTGTCTCTCTCTCTCTCTCTCTCTTCCATGTTTGTATAACAATATGTTATAGCCCTCCGACTGAACATATCAGCAACCTGGAAACAATATGCCGCTGTTACATTCCAGGATAACGTCATTACAGACGCATCAAGTTCTCTGGGTTAGTAAATCTACATGTATTACTTTCATTATTTTCGTATCTTTCTCTCTTGTCCTTTCTTTGGTTGTTTTCTATAGTCAGTCTCCTTATTATTACTTCCGTTAAAGTTCATCTCTCTGGATCAACATGGCTCAGCTTGGCCCCAGTCGAACTTATCAATAACTCTGTTCACGGTACCATCTCGTATCTTCTCATTCTCCATTTGGTTCCTTGTTTTTTACCTCATGAGAAATGAGGTTTGATTTGCTCGCTTTCTTACAATCCTTTTTCACTCAAACAACCATCACTCCTATAGCGGCGCACATTCTGCTTGACGCAGCCTCCCATCTAGTCTTTCACTATACCCTCTCTTTTCAACCTGAAGAACGGTCCTCTTCTCTGTTCTCTTGCCACGACTCGACCGTTGTTTCTTCTCTCTTTGGCGTGGGGTCTGAAAACAACAATTGCATAGTTGTAACGGACTTGGCTATAGCACAATGGAACCTCAATCCTGAACACCTTTTAGTCTTTGACAAGGATGGAAACAACAAGAGGATCGTTATTTGGGAACCCAACGGAACGGAAACGTTCTACATTGGCTTTGTAGAGGCTCTAACAGAGTCGTTCAACATCTCCATTGGAACAAGCGACAACTTTCTTCCGGCCGGCGTTTCGTTGCCACAGACGCTCATTCCAATAACAACCGGCCAGAACATCTTCCAACTTACCCTCGCCGTTCAAAACATCGTTCAATCTGCTTCGAACCAACTCTTCACGCTTTTGTTGGAACCGCTGGAGCTGCTTCTTCCAAAATACCTTCTTCAGTCCACGCTCTCCTCTTTGGATGTTCTGACTTCTTCTTCGGTGTTGCATTTGCCTTCTTCCACCGTTTTGTTCCCTTTCAACAATCCAGACTTTGTCTTTGTTCCAGCTCTCAATTCTTCTTCTTCGTCTTTACCCAACGAAATCTCAACCACTTCAGTACAAGCGTTCTTCCTCGAACTCTTCGAGGTGGAGAACAATGCCTCTTCTTCGTCTTATCAACAAGTCGTCCATTCGGTTTCTCTTTTCGATTTGAGTTGGAATTATTCTTCAACTGCTTCTTCATTTTCCTTCTCAACGCACGTAAACATTGGAGAGCAAAACGACTCGACGACCACTCGCATAGAAGTTATCTTCACGACGGTTGAAGCGGGTTCACATGTTGAACTTCCCGACGACTCCCTTCTAAGCTTTGTGGAAGACAGCCTAAAGTGGACTTTAGTTTTGGAGAATTGGCCATTTGCCAACGAAGAAAACGTTTTGAAGCTACGAACGACTCTTCGAACGGGAGATGAAAAGTGGTTATCCGTTACTCAAGAGGATGAAGAGGAAGAAGAAGACAGGGAGAAAGAGTTTGTGTTGGAGGCAGCAAACAGCAAAGCATTCCTGAGAGTGTTGTCGATTTGTTGGACGGAAGAAGAGTTTGATAAGGAAAAGCAAGTCGACGTGCAAGTGACACAATCCGACACGAAACACTCCGAAGTGGAAGTCGTCTTCACCTTTCCTACTTTCCAACAATCGCTTCGTTACGACCCCGACTTGTCCGTTTTGTTAGCCAACGATGAAGGAGCCGATGGGGAAGAAAATGGTGAAAAGGACGATGGAGAGGAAGACAAAGTATTGTTGACTATCGTGTTGCCAATTGTGTTGGCAGTGGCTGTCGTGGTGGTCGTTGTGGTGAGCATTGCAGGAGTGATCGTGTTGCGAAGAAAGAACACAAAGATGATCAACAGGACCAACAAAGTCAACTTCGAGTTAACCTCTCATCCATAAAACTCCTTCAACTGCTTTTCTATTTGTAATGTTTGTTTGTATAAAAGCACCCCTTTAATTTTTTTTAATACTTTTCGGCTTTACCTGAACAACTATAGCGTTAGGTCGGGAGTCTTTCACAACTACGCGCCCGATGGGAGTGAGTCTTTCATCTAAAATAAATCATCTTCTGTTTTTTAGTTGTGGCTGTTGTTCCTCCACAAGAATGTTCATTGAGGGCGAAGACTGAAGTGGCCTCCAAAGTGAAAGACCGGTTGTGTTCACCCGCAATGAGACGGTTGTGTTGAGGAGGCTCAATACGGTTTGTCACGGAGCCGTGGAACGACGAAGGAATGGCGGAGGTTGTTCCGGTTGGGTGAATGTGACCCACATGAAAGCGAATGAATAGGATGTGGGAGTGGTCTCTCTTCCTTGCCCTTCTTTCACCGTTGTCTGCCGTACGACCCTCACTTCAACTCACTGCACGGTGACAAACGGGGCTTCCAGTAGGAGAAGACCGGCAAAGCACCCGAAAACGAAAGCCAACCAGAGCTAGCCTGTAAACATTTAGGTGAATCGTTTATCCAGGAAGCAATCATGCATTCGCGTTTGCATAATTGAATAAGTTACGAAAAGAAGACCGTGCAGAGCCAAGGAGGCTACAAGTCATAGACGGCGCCACCAAGAGAGATAGCCCCCTTGTATGTAAAGCCATGTATCCCAGTGTTTGCTTGTTTGTGGGGCTCTGTTTGTTTGCTTCTTCAACTCTCTCCGGTACAACAGTTTTCAAAAAATATAAAGCAAAGAAGAGAGGATACCACCACCACAGAACTCCGTGGTGCCAGTTACTAACACCTTGCTTCCCACCAACAGAGGTTATCTTTCCAGTACCAGCGGACTGTACCTCTTGCAACCTCAACACGTACTTGGGTACCGTTTGTTTTTTTTGTCTTGCTTGCGTTACATCTCCTGAACGTTATACCGGTTTCCTTTACATTCTATTTTTTTTTTAGAGGGTGTTGAGTTAGAAGCTTATCGCTTGGAGCTTCCGCCAAACACGTATGAATGGACGATACCCGCTCTCGGGTATTCAGCTCCTGTTACCATCGAGTACTTCTTTCTCCTTTGCTCATTCGCTTTACTTTTATGTTTACTGTTCAAACAAGAAAAACCAATGTTAACACTGCACCAACAGAGGCAAAGGAGCGCACCCAACGGACGTGAAGATCATAAACTGTCTGGGTTCTAGCATCCAAGCCAACCTCACGTTGATAAACGTTTGGTTGCAAGGACCATGCACCGGGTTGTCTCTTTTTGTTATGGTTCCGCGTTTTAACCTCTCCCTGCACAATGTCCACCTCCAAAACGAAGAGGGAGGCGGCGTTGAAATGAACGAAGGGTGCTCGCTCCTGACGGACAACCTGGTGGCTAATGGACTCTTTGGCACTGCAGGTCTTTACCTCATGTGTTATTGTATTGGTGCTTTGGTGTAACTAACATCTTAGCTTTTTCCTCCAGTGTCATTGCATGAAGGAGCTGAGTGGATTAGTAACGGCGATGTTTGGATTGAAGATGTCTATTCGCCGGACCTAAGTACTTTTTACTTGTTCTTCCTTTGTTTGGCCTCTTTTTCCTCATTCTCTTTCTCTTTCTCTTTCTCTTTCTCTTTCTCTTTCTCTTTCTCTTTCTCTTTCTCTTTCTCCCTTCTCTTTCTCCTTCTCTTTCTCTTTTTTTCTCCTTCTCTTTCTCCTTCTCCTTCTCTTTCTCTTTCTCCCAAAACGCTGCTTCAGACAAAGGCGCAATCGACATGAGCTATGATACACAGTGGACAAGCAACGGTCCAGTTTACTTGATAAACGCAAAAGCAAGAGGTGAGTCGTTCTTAATGCTGTGCGCTCATCAAATGTTGTAACAAACCTTTATCAGCTGTAATGCTGACGGACAGCAGCTTATGGACGTCATACGACAAGGTATTCTTTAAGAATGGCAATACCGGTATGTGCGCGCTGCGAAGATTTGTCTTTGAGTGTCCGTTTGTTCTCACATCTTTCCATACAACCAGCTGTGTGGCTTGAGAAGTCTACATGGGAACATCATGACCTAGTAATGTTCTTCAACAATTCTGATGTCAACTCCGATCCGCTTGGTAAGAGTGTTTAATACTTTTCTTTCGGTTTTTTTTTCCCATAGCTGAGAGTTTTCCGTTTCTCTTCATTCAGGTCGCATGTTTGAATCGAACTGGTACAGTAAGGGTGAAGTTCAGTTCATCGAAAATACAATTACCACTGGTTTCGTCTTCTTCTTCTAGTTCTTCTTCTTCTTCTTCTTCTTCTTCTTCTTGTTCTTGTTCTTCATCTTCTTCTTCTCCTCCTTTTCCTTTGTCTTCCCCTTTGTTTATTGCTACATTCTTCTTAATCATTTGTACACCAGGTGCTTTTTTCCACTTGAAGGATTCCAGGGTCTCGTTTCTCTTCACCACTTACCTTCAACAAACAGACGTCCCTTTCGTCAACTGCACTAATGCCACCGTCATTGGCGCTTTTGACTGCCCTGAATGCCCCTGCAACATCAAAACGATACCGACCGTGGAATGGCAACCTAATCCGGTTCACCTAGTGGTTTATGACAAGAAAGGCAAACAGAGAGTGGTCTTCTACGAAGCAGGAGACCAGCCATTCTTCCTTCACTTCAATTCTCCTCCCACAAACACGTTTCAGCTGGGCGCAACTATAACAGGACTGCCCATAGAAGCAGAGACATCAATCTCCTTGAAAGAAACAAGCGTTCAGGTTGAACCCAACCAACAACCCGAGTTTGTGCTCTCCATTACGCACATCCCATCTTCTGCCTCATCGTTTTACTTGTTGTTACAACCTTCCCTCGACAGGGCAGCCCCATACTATGCTCTCAATTCCTACAACTACATCACCGAAGTGACGGTCACGACACCCACCCATTTGTCCACTGCTATCATCCTCTTCCCAGAAGGCTCTCCCGACTTTATCTTTGCACCCACGGAAGGCAAGCAAGCAGAAGACATCTCAGCCACAGCCCTGCGGGCCTTCTTTTTGCAGCTGGTGGAAGTGGACTCTTCTGCCCAAACCGTGGTGACCTCTGTCTCTCTGGTGGACATGCTTTGGGAGAGCGTGGTGGATTCTTCTTCCGGAGAGATCATCTTCTCTGCCAACTTCACCGTCGAGGAGGAGGAGGAGGAGGAGGAGGAGGAGCGCCCTGTGGTCATGCGGGTGGTGTTCCAAGCGGTGGCAGGGGGAGAGGAAGTGGAACTTCCCAACGGTTCCCTGCTTGCCTTCCAGGAGGATGGCTTGAAGTGGACGCTGCTTCTGGAGGATTGGCCTTTCGTGCATGAAGACAACCTCTTGGAACTTCACACCATTCTTCGAACGGGAGAGGAGCAGTGGTTGAATGTGCAAGAAGTTCACAGCGGAGGAGGAGAAGGAGAAAAAGAAGAAAGAGAGTTTGTGTTGGAGGCGGAGAAGAGCCGAGCCTTGTTGCGAGTGTTGTCTATCGCATGGACGGAGGAGGAGTTTGAAACATCAAAGCAAGTGGGAGTGCGAGTGGAGCGATCGGAGGAAGCGGAAGCGGAAACGGAAGTGGTGTTCACCCTGCCTCACTTCCACCATTCTCTGCGATACGATCCCGATGTTTCTGTTTTGTTGACAGGGAGCGATAGAGGAGATGGGGAGGATGGGGAGGATGGGGAGGAGGATGAGGATGAAATGCTGCTGGCCATTGTGTTGCCGGTGGTGTTGGGAGTGGTGGTCCTGGTGGCGGTCGTGGTGACAGTAACAGTGGTCCTTGTGCAGAGAAAGAGAAACCAAAAGGTCATCACACAAAGCAGAACCATAACCTTTTGAGCTGGAGAGGATCATTCGGCCTGTTTTTCCCATTTTGCGATTGCTGCTTTTAACGAAGTCCAAACAAAGCACTGTCCATTGAAAATGTTGTTGGTTTTATTCGCTCCTTGTTGTTCTTAAACTCCTTACCTCACAACACTCAATTTCAGGCATCACCTGCAAAAAGTCTGCGTCAACTCTTTCCTTGTTGGAAGCCGCACACCAACGCCCGGAACCACTTCCAAGAAGCATTTACAACACACGCAGCATTCGTATATTGCCCAAGCCTTTAGCAGAAATGAATTGCATGGAAGCCAATGGGCTGCTTCCATCTCGCTAATAAACCTTAAACCGTTCCTCATTAACAGATGCAGGTGCCCAGCACGAAACACTATGATTAAAAAAACGTTATTCGGGTTTGACCACGAAACTGTGCAGTTTTATAGCGACGGGTTTGTTATTTTCAAACTTTCATTTTATTTGAAACAGAACAACAAACAACACAAACTTACAGAATGTTTGGCGGCTTCTTTGGCGGTCCTCAACAACAACAAGGAGGAGGAGGCATGTTCGGCGGGCCTCCGCAGCAACAACAAGGAGGCATGTTCGGCGGTCCTCAGCAAGGAGGCATGTTCGGCGGACCTCAACAACAACAGGGAGGCATGTTCGGCGGCCCTCAGCAAGGAGGAATGTACGGCGGCCCTGAACAACAACAGCAACAGCAACAACAATATTATCAACAGCAGCAAGGAGGCATGTACGGCGGAGGTCCTCAACAAGGAGGAATGTACGGCGGTGGTCCTCAACAAGGCATGTGGGCAGCTCCCGTGAGGTACCTTTTTGTTTCTTGTCCCTACTGTTGTGTTGCTTTTATCATTAGTTAACGAACCCTTCTCTCTCTCTCTCTCTCTCTCTCTCTCTCTCTCTCTCTGCCCACTATAGCCAAGAAGTCGACTGTCCCAAATGCGACGGGAAAGGTGGATGGGGTCCCTTTGGAGCTTGCGAGCAGGACGACGTACACCGCAAGGCCGATTGCCGTTGCTGCGAGGGACGCGGCGTGTTGGACTACCCGGTGAAGAAGTGCAAAAAGTGCGAGGGCAAGGGAGGAAAGGGAGCCTTTGGCCCCTGCGAGCAGGACGATGTCCACCGAAAGGGAGACTGTCCCTCTTGCAAAGGAAAAGGCTACGTGGCTTCTTCTCCACAGCAACCACAACAGCAGCAGCAGCAAGGAGGCATGTACGGCGGTCCTCAACAAGGCGGAATGTACGGCGGTCCTCAGCAACAACAGCAACAACAATATTATCAACAACAACAAGGAGGAGGGATGTTTGGTGGGCCTCCGCAGCAACAACAAGGAGGCTTCGGCTCGGGTGGAGGATCTTGCACAACCACGTATGGTTTAGACTCTGTTTATGTTATCTCTTTTGCTTCTCTTCTTATTAACCGCTTGCCACCACCCTCAGCGTAACGACAACAACCACTTCTCGCTCGGGTCCGTTTGCGGAGAAGAAGGAAAGAAAGAAAGCGGGCGGCTCGCAAAAGTCACGGGAGGGCTCGCAAAAGTCACGGGGAGGCAAGTGCCCCAAGTGCGACGGCAAGGGGGCGTGGGGCACGTTTGGCGCCTGCGAGCAAAGCTCCATCCATCGCAAGTGGGACTGCCCTTGTTGCGAGGGCAAGGGCTCGCTGGGTTACTCCGTGGTGCCCTGCAACACCTGCGGAGGGAAAGGAGGCAAGGGAACCTTTGGCCCTTGCGAAAAGACCGAGATCCATTACAAGGGTCCTTGCCCTGACTGCCGCGGCCGTTGTTATCTTGCTGGATTTTAAAACAAAGTAAACATATTTGAAAAGTGAAACAACATTCCTCGCTCTTCATCGTTCTCTTCTCTTCTGTTTTTTGTTCTCTTCTCTTCTGTTCTCTTCTATTCTCTTCTCTTCTCTTCGCTTCTCTTCTTTCTCGCGTTATGCCTGTAACAATTGTGTATCTTTGTTTTTGTTGTAACAAGCTTCAACAAAGTGATTAATGTCTTCGCGCAGCAAAGGAAGGAGCATCATCATAGTCATCATCAAAGTAGTCATCGTCGTCCGCATCATCCACCATGTCAGCCCATTGCATGGATCCTGATGCTGCGCTGCTACTCCCTCCAGCTCCTGAAGAAGAAGAAGAAGCAGGCCAAGAGGAGGTATCCTCATCGGCAACAAAGTATTCGTGTTGAATCCGTTTCGAAGTGAGTGCTTCTCTCTTTTTTGCGATTTGTTGTTCGTGTGTTGGTTGTTGCTCCTTCTTCTTTCTTCTTCTTCTCTTTTTCTTTTGCCCTGGGTCTTCAGTTGATGTTGTTTGTTGTTGAGAAGCAGGAGGAAGATCGTCAGAGGTGTAGAGAGGGTTAGGCACGTCGAGACTCGGATTGAATAAGAAACCACTTTTGGAGAGATCTCCTTCGGAAACGAAAGCTCCGTCCGACGAAACTATCTCATCTGTTGTGTGGCTTTAATGTTAATGTAATGGTTTGAGAAGCAGAGAAGAGAGAACAAGAAAAGAGAAAAGCAGAGAATGGACAGAAGCAAATGAACCGTTAGCGTGAATGACTTTCCGGCCGGCAAGGTCAAAAGAAACAGTAATTTTGCGTGCATTCTCTTCCTTCTTTTTTTTCATTTCTTCTTCTTTCTCTTTCATCCTCTTCTTCTCCTCTGCCGTTAACCATTTCGTAGAATCCACAGAGAAGTAGTCCTCATGATCGTCTAAGAGTAAAATAAAGAAAAGAATGTAAACGAATTAGTAAAAAGTGATGAAAGCAAAGAAATGTAGAAAGAGAAAGAAAGAAAAGAAAGAAGCAAAGAAGAATAACCATAAACGACTGTTCTGCGGGCACTATTTCGTTCATACTCCAACAACTCATCTTTACGCAATAATGCACGAGCCAAGCCTTCATCCATTTCGGTGGAGGCCTCCTCTGCTCGAGTCGTTTGTGGCGATCCTTTCTTCTTCTTGTCTTGTCGTTCTTCAGAGAAGACATGTGTGGGATTATCTACGTCCACTTCGTGGTGACAAAAGAAGCAAGGACCTGGTCCTTCTGTTTCGCATGTCACTCTACCGCACCAAAGACAATTCATGTATACTCCACACTTCAGTCCTTTATATTAGGCAAGGAAAGAATAAGATGAGTGAGTTCAAAAGAAGAAGAAGAAGAAGAAGAAGAAGAAAAAGAAGAAGAAGAAAAAGAAGAAGAACAAGAAGAAGAACAAGAAGAAGAACAAGAACAAGAACAAGAACAAGAACAAGAACAAGAACAAGAACAAGAACAAGAACAAGAACAAGAACAAGAACAAGAACAAGAACAAGAAAGAGAAAAGGAAGAAGGAAGGACATGAGAAAGGAGAAGATAGAACAAAGAAGAACAAGATCAAAAAGAGGTTAGAATACCGACCTTGACAGTCGCATATGCGTCTATTACGCCGCTGATTCCTCTTCTTCTGCTTCACAGCGGCCTTTTGCTGCTGCAACTGCGCCTGAGCCTGGGCCTGCGCCTCCTCCTGCTTCTTCTGCGCCTTGGCCTTGGCCTTCAGCGACATGAACCCGTCCTCTCCCAGCTCGGGCTTCTTGTACGCCTCGAACTCGGCGGTGGAGGCCTGCTCCACCACCCGTGCCTGAGAGCGGTCGTTGGCGAGGCGAAAGATGGCGGACGTCTTGACCCGCTTCTCCACAAAGTTCTCATAGAATTTTTTCACCGCTTTTCTTTCCCACCCTAAAACGCTCTTTTTTGTTCTGAAGTGAGCAGCAGCAGAAGAGAGAGAGAGAGAGAGAGAGAGAGAGAGAGAGAAACGAACCTCGACCCATTCGTGAACCTCTTGAGAGGTCTCCTTGGCGAAGAGATCTTGGACGAGGGCATCGACGTCTTCCAGGCCCATTAAATGTTTCAGGCGATTGGCCGTCCACAGCTCAAAGTCCTTTTGAGCGGCTGGCTGGATGTAGCGTTGTTGAGGGAGAGGGTTGTAGCGTGCCATGGGCCAGGTGTGTGTACGAACGGTGGTGTCTGTCTCCCTTACCTTTGTTCCTTTTCTTTCTTTCTTTCTTTCTTTCTTTCTTCTCTTTTCTTCTTCACTAAAGCATGTTTTGTGTCGACACATTGGGCTGACGTCATATCGTTTATGTGTAGACAACCGGCCTGACGTCATATTTTATGTGGACATAATGCTGACGTATGCGCCAATTTGTCGACAAATAAACCCTGCAGAAATGGTGCAACAAATGAGCACGCTAAGGAAAAAGTAAAGAAGAAAGGCGCAAAGAAAGAAAAGAAGAGAGCGACACCACCCTCCACGGCAACTCTTTCGGCACAGTGGTGAGAAAAAAAGAAAAATAATAAACCATGTACAAGGTTGGCAAGCGGTTCACTACACAAAAGCCTCCGGCGGGATGGGACAAAATCGCTCCCATCTTGGAAGAGATCGATCGCCAAATGGAAGATGGTATTTTTTTTTAATCCTCCTTCTAGAACCTCTCTTCTTTCCTTTCGATTACTTTCTTTCTTTTTCTGGCAACGGACAAGAGATTATACATTAACACACCTTATTTTTTTGATGTGTTGTTCCTCAAGCTGTGAATGAGTCTCATGAAGGCAAGCGTGTGAGAGAAACGCTGCATCCCATCCACAAGTACCACTTTTATCGCACTCGTTTCATCTACGAGGCGTACTACAAGAAGAAGGCCATCTCGCGTGAGCTCTACGAGTACTGCCTTCGCGAGAAGCTGGCCGATGCCAAACTGATCGCCAAATGGAAGAAGGTACGCCTCTATTTGTTTCTCGCTGTCATCGTTTTGCTCTTCGCGGTTGTGTCTTTTTTCCCTTGCTCGTTTATGTTTTGCTTTTTCATTTCTTCTCTGTGCTTCTGCGCTTTTTTGCTGCTTCTTTCTTCTTCACTGCTTTTTGGCTGCTTCTTTCTTCTCTTTCTTCGATCCTCTTCTCTTCTCATTTTTCTTTCCCTTTCTCTTCTTTTCTCCTGCCCGATGCTTACCTTTTTGTTTTACAAAACTTCAACCACAACAGCCAGGCTACAACAACCTATGCTCTCTGATGGCATTGGAGAAGAATCACTTTGGCTCGGTGTCTATCTGCAGGGTGCCACGCCACGAGCGAGGCAACAGAGAGATCGAGAACGTCAAAACGGGCTGTCGCGGTTGTGCTGGCTCTGAAGTCCCTTATGGATGGCACAGTGACCTCTTTCCTTTGCCGTATGTATTTTAGCACACACACTCTCTCTTCTCTCTCTCTCTCTCTCTCTGAATGGTTTAGGAACCAACCATTTGTTTCAATGAAGTGGGGAGAACAAAGGAAAAGAAACGAGCTCAGGAAAGAAAAGAAGTCGCACAGAAGCAGAAGAAAGAAGCTCTTCGCGGGATCGTTCAGATGAGGATGAAGAACAAAGTAACAATCGTGACTCCGAAGAAGAGGAAGAAGAGGAGCGAGATAGTCGAAAAGGCAAGAAACAACGAGAAAAAGAAGAAGCAGAAGAAGAAGAAGAAGAAGACGAGGACGAGGAGAAGGAAGAGGAAGAACAAGAGGATGATGAAAGGAATCAGAAAGAAGAAGACGAAAGAGAACGAAAGGAGAAGAGGAGAAGAAGCGGATGAATATGTGTCGACATTATTTTGGATTTATGATTGGCAATGAAATTTCTTAACCAATTATTTTTCAAAGCTTTCCACAAAAAAAAAAAGAAAGAAAAAAATGGAATACGGAGAAGACTTTGGGGTGGCCAAGGAGCTCAAGGCAGTGAAGGCAAAGCTCAAGGACTTGGAAGAGGAGAACGAGGAGCTGAGGCTTGAAGTGGAGAACCTCAGCGAGGAAAGCCGGAAGAGACGCGAGCAGGTCATCCGCGAGGGCCTCTTGGAGCTGAAAGACAGACTGGCAGGAGAGCAAAGAAGAAGAGCAGCTAGCAGCAGCGTTCGAAGAAGGGTGTTCAAGAAAGGAGGGAGAATATCTCTTCGACGAGAGCTGGAAGAAGAGGATGACACAGAAGAAGACGAAGAAGAAAAAAGGGAGCATGACCGCCAGTTTCAAGACAAACTCATCGAGGTGGTGATTGCCCTGAAGGGATCCCTCGAGGCAGCCCACGAGCAAGCCGCCCGCTACCGCGACCTCCTCGGCGAGTGCTTCACCGACATCGAGCGCCTCCTCCTCAAAGGGGAGAGTCGCAAGGAGCGCATCCGCACGCTGGAAGAGAGCCTGCAGAGGGTGCTCGCCGAGCGGCACACCTTTGGGCAGGAGGAACTGCAGGCCCAGCTGCGAGAGAAGGAGCGCACCATCGCCGAGCTCAGCAATGCCAACCGACGGTTGAGGCTGCAAATGGATCAGTGGGGCAGGTATGTGAGCGATAATGTGGCCGGCCTGCAGCAACAGGCGAAACAGTCGACAAGGCTGCAGAACTTTTTGCAGAGGGCTCAAGGTATGTTCTTCTTGTTCTTGTTCTTCTTGTTCTTCTGCTTCTTCTCCTTCTTTTTCTTTTTCTTTTTCTTCTTGTTCTTCTTCTTGTTCTTGCTGTGGTTCTTGTTCTTGTTCTTGTTCTTGTTCTTCTTCTTGTTCTTGTTCTTGTTCTTCTTCTTCTTCTTCTTCTTCTTCTTCTTCTTCTTCTTCTTCTTCTTCTTCTTCTTCTGCTTCTTTTTCTTCTTCGCTTCTGCTTGTCTCCGTTTATGCTCTCCCTTCTTCATCTTTGTATCTTGGTGTGGCTGAAAGGAGAAAACATAAAAACAAAACAAAAAAAAAAAGAAATGGCACAAACGGAAAAGAAAGCAAGGATGAAGCTGGAACGGGAGAGAGGAACGAAGGAAATCTACTGGCAGAGCGTGAAGGAGGACTTGGAAAAGGAAAAGGAGGAGAGCGACCGGATTGCTGCGGAATTGCGCCAGTCCCTTCAGACCAAGGAGCAGGAGCTGGAAGAGGAACGAAAGAGGAAAAGAGAGAAAAGTGTGGCTTCAAAACGATCGACAAACAACAAGAAAAGCTGGAAGCAAACCGAAGATTGGAGCGATGAAGGAGACGAGGAGGATGAGGAAGCGGACGAGGACTCATCGGCTTACGTTACCAAGCGGAGACGTCTATTTGGAGCCCCTCCACCAATCAACACACCCGGAACAAAGAGTGCTCCAGTGGTGGTTGACCTACTCGACTCGGACTGAGGATCCTCTCGCTATGTTGTTGTTTGTTTAACCATCATGTCGTCCCGATTAATATATCATGACGACACGTGAATCTCCACTTTTCGTCCTTTTTTCTTCGGATTTGGTGTCGATCAAAATTTTGAATGTTCTCGATTTTCTGTCAACTTTCCACCACTCGAACACGACGTGAGGGAGAGCAACGGCAAACCCCTCGACTCAGGACCCATAAAAAGAGCGCGTCTCCACGTCAAACAAAAAAAAAAACTACAATAACCCTCGACAACGTACAGGGGGGAAAGGCGGTAACGTTTTTGTTTTTGGTTTCGATATTTTTATTTAGGGAGAGAGGAGGAACGAGGTTACAAGGGAAAAAAAAAAAACAAAAAAAAAAGCGGAGGTAACCACCAAGATATAGATATATATATATATATTTTTTGGTGAGGTTACAGCTCCTTGGTTATCGCAAGGTCGCCGTACGTTGGCTACAGGTCTGTTTGCAAGGTACTATTATTTTTTCCCCCCTCTCCCATGCGATAGGTGTAATGGTACGCACATAGGAACATTTTCTTACCGTTTTCTTGGCCGTTCAACAAAAAACAAAAATATTTTTTGTTCCGTTTACCCCAACCCACAAAGCTTCCCATTACTTCACAAAGGGTGCCTGCACGCAAAAACGGTCGCGTCAAAAGACAACGTTACCAAGGTAAATCCCCCCTCCACTCCCCTCCCTTCCCTCCCCCCTTAACCTCATTACAACCAAACACTATTTTTTTTGTTCGACTTTCCATGCTTTTGTTTCTGTTTTTTCTTTGTTGTTGTTGTGGTTGTTTGACAAGTTTTTTGTTTTTGTTTTTGTTTTTTGTTCTTGTTTTGCAAAAACATAACCGTTTGTGCTTTGCTTTGCTTTGCTTTGCCTTCGGTATAATTATTTGCCCCTCTCCTCCTCCCCTGCAAAACGTATTTTCTGTGAGTTGTTCATGTGTTTTCTTTCCATCTTCTCCCCCTCCCCTCCCCTTCCCCCCCCTTTGGTGGTGGTTGGTTTGAGAGACTGACAAATGACTGACCGACCTACCGACGGACGGACGGACCTTTCCTCTCTCTTTCTCTCCTCTAAGCAGAGTAACCCATTTCCACAAAAAAAAAAACCGGCGCCTTAAAAAAAAAAACAACAGCAGCCAGCGAACAGCGGACAAAAAACAACGTAGCGTAACATTACGCCGCCGCCTCCCCTCCCTTGCGCAACGACCAACGACCAACGCAACGCAACACAACGCGACGCGCGCTTGAGACCCACAGCGTGTACACGTCAAAAAAAAAAAAAATAAACGGGAGGGGGAAAAGAGAAAGGGGTACGTACGTTTTCACCACGCAGAAGGAAGGCGCCTTATGTTTTGATGTGTGTTGGGAGGTTGTTTTGTTACGTTTTTTTTTGATTTTATGGGTGTGGGTGGTGAGAGCGGAGGGAAAGGGAGGAGGCACTAAAAAAAAAACACCTTGCGAGAACTGACGCCACACACACACACACAAAAAAAAAAAAAGAACCCCAGCAGTGTCATTCATCCATCGAGTTGGGAGAAAAAAAACCGGTGATACGAACTTAACGGGATCGAGTAACTCCGCGAACATAAGCGAGTTTTAAAAAAAGCGTGCCACCAAAAAGTGCACAACGGTGATTTGTACGTTTCTCTCTCAAACCCTCCTTGGTTTTTGTTTTTTGAAAGGGGCACCGGTTTGCCGCGGCCTTTCTCGCTCCTTGCATGTTGTTTTTTCTCTCTCTTCTTGGTTGTTTAATTGACCGTTTTAATTACCACCTTTTCCCTACGTAAGCAGTTGCTCTTTCGGAGAAAAAGGTCGCCCATAAGTAACCCCAGTAAAACACAACACGAGCTTCAACCAGGATGCGACTAAGCATGAGGTTAGATTCGAAACACAACAAACGTAGCGACAGCGGCAGCGATGGCGGAGGTGCAGCTGCTGTGGCCGCTTCTTCCTCGGAGGAGGAGCGAGATCCAAAGCTGCTGGACTGCCTTTTGAGCGTGATCGAAGAGGAACGGAAACTCTTTCGAGTGAAAGAATGGAAACGAGGAGGGGCACAAAGTACGAACAATAACCTGTTGCCAGCAGCAACCGTTTCACCTTCCTTCCGAAGGAAAAGGGTCAAGAAAGAAAGACCAGGACAGCCTGGAGCTGCTGCTGGGCTTATTTATTACCGCTCGGCCTCTTCCTCCGGGGGAGATGATGAAGAGGATAGAGAGTCAATGAGTGAGGATGACATGGGAGGCCTTGTTGTTGGTAGTGGTTTGCACATGAGCGAGGATGAGAGCTTCCGACCACACACTATTAAGAAAGAACGAAGCAGAGCCACTCGACGAGCGGTTCCTGGAATGGCCGAGAACAGGCACAGAAAAACACCAAAAGCGGCGATAGCGTCGGCAGCATATGAAGAAGAGGAAGAAGAGGAAGAAGAGGAAGACGAAGAAGAAGAAGAAGAAGATGAAGAAGAGTACGAAGGAGACTTTGACGAGCAGCAACACAAAACCATCACCAGGTCCTCACGAAAGAAAGAAGAGGACAAAACGTGGAGAGAGGACGAAGAACGAAGCAAGCAACGCAAGAAAAGAAAGACCCGAACGACAACACCCATAACTGTATCCGCTCTTTCCAAAGGCGCAACCTCCACCGGCACTGCCTACGCTCCCACTCCCGTAGGGCGTGGCGGTAGGAAAGGCCGAGGTGGAGCTCCAGCCACAGGAAAGAAGAGAAAAGGAAGCAGCACTATCGCCAAAACTGGAACTGGCGTTGCTGTAGGCTTGGAAGGAGGCGACTCACATCTCGGTACCTCCGGTGCAGCGGTTGGTGGGGTGAAGACGCGGACAGAGGAGGATGAGGAATGGACATTGGCGCAACGTGAGGAGCGACGAAGGGAGCTCAACCGATTGAGAGTACAGAGATGGAGGGCGAGGAAAAAGTTGGAGCGGGAAGAGGCGGAGCGAGCGAAAGCGCTCAAAGAACAGCAACAACAGCAACAGCAGCTTCACCTGCAACAGCAGCAACAGAAACCTCATCATCATCACCAACAATACCAACAAGCCTAAAAACAGAACAAAAACTCAGTATCTGAGAACGAATGCAACACGTACGTATCTCTCCTCTCTTCCCCCTCTTCGCTTACTCTCTAACTCGGTAACAACAAAAGGAACAATCAGAAGAGAGAGCAGAGGAAGATAGAAGGTAGCAAACAAACGCGGAGGAACTTTTTTTGGAACTAACGGAAGGGAAACAATCGCAGTTGGTAGAGGCAGACAAGAGTGACTGCAACAACAACTACGTTCCTACAGAAAACAACAAGAAAAGAGAAGGCATGAGCATAAGCGCAAGTTCTCTCTCTCTTTTTTTTTTCTCTTATCTTTCTCTCTTTTCTCTCTGTTTAAACATCCCAAATTGAACTATATTATTTTTTCTTATTCTATATTACTATTATACATACTTTATTTTATTCCACCTTTTTTTTTTGTGTTAATGCGGAATAGCAGTCCACGTTTTCGCCACCGCTTTCGATATTGTCACAACATTTCTTTCATCCTCCTCTTCTTCTTGTTGAGGATGAAGCCGGGCCACGATCGCTTTCACCGTTTGCAGATGGGAACGCACGTTCCTCAACGCTGCCGACTTGACTTTTGTCATGGCATCCCCTTCGCTCTCTTCTCCCTCTTTACTTTCTTCTGGAGCAAGGAGATGAAGCAAAGGAGCAAGGGAGGAACGAAGTTCTTGCATCGGAGCATGGATGTTCTTCGAAAGATAAGTTGCTGTTGCGACGAGCTGTTGCTTCGCGGAGGGAGAAGCGGAAGAAGAAGCAAAGGAGAGCTCCATTTCCAGTTGCTCCAACTTTTGTTGCAGTTTGAGGAGAGTGCGCGTGGTGGCTGCTCGTAACTTCTCATCCGTCGAGGTAGACAATACGCGTTTGGCTCTATCCGGCGAAGCAACAACCGAAGGAACCGAAGAAGAGGAAGAAGAAGGAGAAGCAGAAGCAGAAGAAGAGGGCGAAGCAGAGGATGAAGGAGGAGAAGAAGACAGAGAAGAAGGGTTTCGGCGAGTGTGATGGTTGCCACCGCTGCCAGCAAGAATGACGGCCCCTCCTCTTGCTCCGCTGCTAACGTGCGGCCCCACGGTGTGTCTTCTCGCATAGGGCGGCGTCTTGCTTTCTTCTCTCTCTCTTTCCCTTTGCCTTGCTTCGCTTTCTTCTCCCGTTTGCTGGGGCGGTAACGATACGGAGCGAAGCAACGGTGCATTGGAGACTGGGGAAGAGGAAGGGGATCCACCCACCAACCGAATGGATTGAGCTACCTGTTGCTGAGGCTGTTGTTGATGTTCTTCTTCGATGAGATGACCGTAGGCCTCGTTGTGGAGAGAAGGAACGGAGGAGTAGATGGATTGAAACTCAGGGCGTTGGCCGCGATGGGAAGAAGGAGAGGAGCCCGCTTGCTTGGTGGGGTGTGCGTTGGAGGAGGAGCCGATTTCCACCTCGAGGATGCCGTAGCTTTTTTGGTTGGTGGTGAGGGTGGTGGAGTAGATGGACTGGAAAGAGGCGTCCCTTCTTGATTTGGGT
This sequence comes from Balamuthia mandrillaris, assembly GCA_031835245.1. NCBI lineage: Eukaryota > Discosea > Longamoebia > Balamuthiidae > Balamuthia > Balamuthia mandrillaris. The sequence goes on from JAVKOQ010000218.1 coordinate 45,208, forward strand.
TGACGTTCATCCTCGTTGGAAGATGACGAAGAAGAAGAGGAGACCATGCCCAACGCGGCTCTCAGATTTTCTTCCAGTCTTGAGGTTTGCATTTTCCAGTCGGCAATGTCAGAGAGCAAGGACAGGACCAAGGCTCGGTCGGCCAGGAGAGGGGCAGCCCCATCGTTGTTGTTGTTGTGCCGGTCCATCATCTTCTCTCTGTCTTTTTTTTTTGTTTTCGTTTATTGCTTTTAATTTGTTGTGTAATGCATTACACATGTGCTCCCATTCTTGACATATTGAGCACACCTATTGCAAACCACTAAAGCATTCGTTTTGACCGGAGGCCAAGAACGTCCGTGCATCTTCTTCTGGTTGGTATTATTCGAAGTTGACTGTATCGCCCTGTTTGATGGTTCTGCTGTTTATCCGTTTCCGCACGACCACAGTCGTCGCTGTTACCACGACTGCCGCCAGGACCACCACACCCAACACCACTGGCAGCACAATGGCCAGCACCATTTCATCCTCCTCATCATCCTCCTCCTCTCCATCCTCCCCATCTCCTCCATCGCTCCCTGTCAACAAAACAGAAACATCAGGATCGTATCGCAGAGAATGTTGGAAGTGAGGCAGGGTGAACACCACTTCCGTCTCCGCTTCCGCATCCTCCGATCGCTCCACTCGCACCCCCACTTGCTTGGAGGTTTCAAACTCCTCCTCCGTCCAGGCCATGGACAACACTCGCAACACCGCTCGGCTCTTCTCCGCCTCCAACACAAACTCTCTTTCTTCTTCTTCTTCTCCTTCTCCGTTGTGAACTTCTTGCACATTCAACCACTGCTCCTCTCCCGTTCGAAGAATGGTGTGAAGTTCCAAGAGGTTGTCTTCGTGCACAAAAGGCCAATCCTGCAAAAGCAGCGTCCACTTCAAGCCATCCTGCTGGAAAGCCAGCAGGGAACCGTTGGGAAGTTCCACTTCCTCTCCCCCTGCCACCGCTTGGAACACCACCTGCATGACCACAGGGTGCCCCTCCTCCTCCTCCTCCTCCTCCTCCTGGACCGTGAAGTTGGCAGAGAAGATGATCTCTCCGGAAGAAGGATCCACCACGCTCTCCCAAAGCATGTCCACCAGAGAGACAGAGGTCACCACGCTTTGAGCAGAAGAGTCCACTTCCACCAGCCGCAAAAAGAAGGCCCGCAGGGCTGTGGCCGAGATGTCTTCTGCTTGGTTTCCATCCGTTGGCGCAAAGACAAAGTCGGGAGAGCCTTCTGGGAAGAGGATGGCAGCGGTTGGCAAACGAACGGGAGGTGTGACCGCTACGTTCACCACGTAGTTGCTGGATGTCAGGCTGTATTTTGGGTTGTTTTCACTGGAAGGTCTCAGCACCAACTGAAACTCGGTTGTAGGTGATGCATCTGTTATGGCAACTACGAATTCCGGCGCTTTGGGTGAGTTTGGTTCAACGAGAATGCTCTGGTTCTTCACGAAGATGGACCCATCATCTCTGACAAGGTTCACTGTTATAACGTCCAGCTGAAATGTGTTTGTGAGAAGAGGGTTGAAGTGAAGGAAGAATGGCTGATCTCCTGCTTCGTAGAACACCACTTTCTGGGTGCCCTTATTGTCGGAGACCGTCATGTGCAGTGGGTTACGTTGCCATTCGACGAGTGGAATGGTTATAAAGTTACAGTTAATGCAGCTGGAAGCGGTGCACTCTGTTGGTGGGGCATAGACAGTACTGGAGAAGCAGGCTAGTAAGTCTGGCGAGTTGGGCGTTTGCGGTAAGGAAGGCATGTACAGAAAGCTTGCGTTTGAATTTTGCGAGCGGATGTAGGCTCCTGCGTAGAGTTAACAATAAAAGCAGATGAGGAGAAGAAGAACAAGATGAAAAATAAGAAGAGGAGGAAGAAGAAGAAGAACAAGAAGGAAGATGATGATGATGATGGCGATGACAAAGAAAATGAACATGAAGACGAAGAAATACTAACCAGAGGAAATCGTGTTGTCAAAGAACTCTATCAAACCTCTGCTTCGCCAGGTGGACGACTGCACATCAACTGTGAAAAAATACAAATAAGGACTTCGAAAAGCAAATGCTTAAAGGAAAAAACAATTCTCACCAAGAAAGAGCCCAACGGCATCTTCATTGTGAAGAAACTTTACGAGTCCGTTTTGCTCCCAAGTAGACGAGCGATTGAGTGTTACGGCTGTTGTGGAAAGGGTGGACAGTAAGAACCAACTCGTCTTTTCTAGAAAGCAAACAACAAGCGGTACCATTGGAACAATTCTCAAAGCTTACTTCATTGCTGGAATCCCATGTGCTTCCATCATCGAGTAATACAGCTGTTTTCCAGATGATTTTGTTAACAAAGAAAAAGTGATAGTTATAAAGGAGGAAATGAACCAAGCACCATATGGCTTGCGGTTGCGAAAATGAACGGGACCATTGCTCATCCAGAGGGAATTTAGTGAAACCTCGACTGCATAACCGTCTGTACAGAGGCACATGCATTGAGGAGGTCATGCGAAAGGAACGTAGGAACAGAACAAGCAAGAAGAACGAAGAAAAGCGAAAGAGGAGAACCAACAGCCAAAATAAAATGGAAGAAAGAGCATAAAGCAAACCTGGACTAATGCTGTCTTCTATTTTTACAGCGCCATTGCTGACCCATGTCACTCCCTTCAGTTTGACTATATATTTCATTTAGGGGAGAAGAGCGGAGAGAGGAAGAGAGGAGAGAGGGAGGGATGGTTAAGCGAGAGAGAACCTGCATCAGCGGAAATGCCGATGAAGATATCGTTCGTTACTAAGGAAGCCCCTGCTTCCATAACAATGACCGCTCCCTGTTCGTTTTGGAGGTGCACGTTGTCCAGGGAGAGCGTCGAATGGTCATCGACGTGTAACAGTGGTACCGGAAGACAAGGTCCTTGCACCCAAACATTGTTCAAAGTGATGTTGGCCATGATAGCGCCTGTGGAAAGACAACCCGTTATTATAACTTCTGTTGGCTCGTTTCCTGTCCCTCTTTGTTTTTTGTGTTTCGTTGTGGAGGTTAAAATCGGAAGAAGCATTGGGAGAATGGCTTTTGGAAAGTTAACTGGATTGTAACTGGGGTTGGATAGTTGGCGACTGTCCATGCGTAGGCGCCCGGAGGCACCATCAAACGAACAGCGTCAGTCAGACTCACTGAGATGGAATTTAAAATAAAGTGAACAGTTAAAAACATCAGGAAAAGAAATGGAATGAGTCAAAAGGGAAAAAATAATCGTACTTAAGAAGGAGTTGAGGTTACAGGTGGGACATCCTGAAGGAACAGTACGGATATCCTCTGTTGGGTATATAATAACCGTCTCTTTCGTGAGTAGACACAAACCAAAAAAAAAAAAAAGTGAGAGAGATGATATAGCTCGCGCACACCAACCGCAACAAGTCCATGAAACCAAGCAGCAAAGAGCCAAAGCCAAGCAAACTCTCCGCCGGCACGAGTGCATCCCTCTCTTTTCCGTTTCTTTTTGTTGTTAACAAAAAGTTAATTTTGCGAAATGCAGAGAGAGAGGCAACCCCTAGCCTTACGCGCAATCGGCAATCCAATCAGCAAAGCAATTAAGAGATGGCGTCGGCAAAAAAGTTTCCAAACAAAAAAAACATATCGACGTCGGCAGGATTCGAACCTGCGCGGGCGGAGCCCAATTGATTTCTAGTCAATCACCTTAACCACTCGGTCACGACGTCCTGACGAGATTTAAGCTTGAAAATCGAATACAGACAGCACTGCCAAATCATATTAATCAAATATGGGCTTTCTTTTTTTTTTTTTTGTTAGGCAACGCGAAGAACTGTTCGAACATGGAACGACTCCGCCGGTTCATTGGTGCTGCTGCTGGTGGTGAAGCGGCACCAAGCCAGAACGAAAACACGCAACCCAAGGAATTGACCTCTCAGTCTATCGCAATGGTTTATTTTCTTTTCCGTTTTCTACTTCTATGTGTAACGCTTCACTTTTTTGAGAAGGAAAAGGAGGCTTTGAGCGAGAAAGAAAAGGAACTGCAGAAGAAAGGGGCCAACTACAAAGCGGCACTTAAGTACGAGAGGCAGTTCCGCAGCGAGAAGGACGACGACGGCTCGTTCTTTTTCGATGGTTACGCCATTCAGCAGGAGCTTGGCTTTGACACCTTTCAAGACGACTTCACGGACTATCCGGAGCATCAGAAAAGGTTTTTTATTTGCGTTCTCTTTTTTGTTTTGTTGAAAATGACCTTATTCTTTTGTTTCAAAGATACCCGTTTCTATGTAAGAAGTTGCAAGAGTTTGTCTCTGCACGAGCACGTCGGTTTTGCGGTGACGATGATGTATTGTCAGTTGAGGTAATGCTGTCGTTCTTGTTCTTGTTCTTCTTTCTTCTTCTTCTTCTTCTTCTTCTTCTTCTTCTTCTTGTCGTTTCCTTATCGATCTCCAATAAACATTTGAATGCAGCCACCAACGGAAACAGAACACATACCCGTCGAGAGCCCTGGCCGTCAACCCCACAATGGCACATGGGAACCTGTTAGGTAATGTTAAGAACCATGAGAGAAGACAGAACGAGGAGCGGAGAGTCGCTGGAGCATTGTTTTAAGTAACCTTTTGCAACAAAGGGATGAGATGAACTTTGATGGGCACATGGGCAGCAATGAGATCAGTGATGCAGGCGTGTTGTATGCGTGGTCTTGCTGTGGCTCTGAAGATAAAGCATCTTCTCATTGTTCGTCGTTGGGGTAATCTACATTTTACGGTTGAAAAGAAGAGCGAATAACCTAACATTAATGTTATACAAGAAAACGAATGCAGAATAGAACGATAGTTCATTCTTCTCTCATTCTCGTCTTTCACTTTCTCTCTCTCTCTCTCTCTCTCTCTCTCTATTTTCTTGTTTCCTCTTCCTTTCTCACTTGTTCCTATTTTAATTGTTCCATCCGACTTCCTTCAGCTTCATTCGTTGCTCCGTCAGACGACGTTCCATTTGTTTGGGATCCGAGAGCCACACCTGATCCAACGTCTCCTCAAATTGTTCCTTTGGAACGCGATGCAGCTCCACCGAGTCACCAATGCCATAGAGGGTTACAGCTGCCCAAAGACGGCTCACGTCGTCTGGAAGTGCGAGGCTCTCAGCCCATGTTCCGTTCTTGAAGAAGTGAATGGTTCTGTTGAAGGAGAACAGTTTGAGGTTTTTTTGGGATGCGTTCTGTGGTTGTTGAGGAAGAGGATCGAGGTTGAGTAAAACGCCCAAGCGATCGCCTGCACCCCATGCGGTGGTCACTTCTCTTCGTATGTGTTTGCCATATTCATCCATGCGACCTACGATAGTGTGCCTTTTGTTTGTTTTCGGACGACGAAAAGAGGAACGTAAGAATTTGCAGAAGCAGAAGAAGCAGAAGAACAAGAAGAAGAGAAAGAAGAACAAGAAGAAGAAGGATAGGAGGAGGAGGAGGAGGAGGAGGAGGAACAAGAAGAAGAAGAAGAAGAAGAACAAGAAGAAGAACAAGAAGAAGAACAAGATCAAGAACAAGAACAAGAACAAGAAGAAGAAGAAGAAGAAGAAGAAGAAGAAGAAGAAGAAGAAGAACAACAACAACAACAACAAAACAACAACAACATAAGACAACAACAACATAAGACAACAACAACATAAGACAACAACATAAGACAACAACAACAACAACAACAACAACAACAACAACAACAACAACAACAAGAACAACAACAACATAAGACAACAACAACATAAGACAACAACATAAGACAACAACAACAACAACATAAGACAACATAAGACAACATAAGACAACAACAACAACAACAACATAAGACAACAACAACATAAGACAACAACAACAACAAAGAACGTACTGACAACCAACAGCATTCCACCAAAACCAACTTCTAGCAATCTTGCTCTTCAAGTGGGCATGCAGCCTGCAATCCCAACTCTCATCGATGAGCCCCACGCCGAACAAATGGTTGCCCTCCTTGCCGATGATGAACTCAAAGGCGTGCCTCCCCGCGGCAAAGGAGGCTTGGCTGCGAATGGAGAGGTGGTTGGGAGGGCCTCCCCAACGGACCCTCCGTTGGGCGTTCTCCAGGAAGAGGTTCACGCCGAGCTCCACCCGGCTGGCCCCGTTGCACGACAGGCCGATCCCTCCCTCCTCGGCTGCCAGCAAGAGCTTGGCCCGGTCGGCATGGGAGAGGGTGAGGTGCTTGGGGTCCCAGGGCATTCCCGCGTGCAGGGCATAGGTCCGTCTCCACTTCCCTTCTTCTGGCTCTTCTTCTTCTTCCGGTTGCTCTATGCCGAGGTCCCATTCGCAACGGCGACGCCAGGCGGGGTCCTCGTAGGCGGCTTGGCGGAAGAGCCTGCAGGTCAGCGCGGGGCCACGGAGGAGCTCACGCACGGGGACGTACTCCAGCACCAAGCACAGCACCTCGTAGGGCAAGTCCAGAAGGGCGAGCGAGGGGGGCGGTGGTTCGCTCTGCTGCATGCTTATCTTTCTATTTCAATGGCAATAAATATTATTGGACCGAAAACACAATTCAAAAAAGGGCCAATCGAAAATCAAAGAATTTGTACGGAAATTCCAGAGAAATTAGATTAGTGATGTTTAATTGTCGACACGTCATCGTGTCGACATAAATAATAACCAAGGAAAAAAACAAAGAAAAAAGATGGCCAGAAGGGAAAGCTTGCGTGCGCTGTTGCCGTCCCTCCAGGGGATGAAGTATCCCATCGCGGCTGCACCGATGGCGTTCATCTCTGGGGCAGAGCTGGCAGTTGCCGTCTCCCAAGCAGGCGGTCTTGGCTTCATAGCTGCTGGTAACCTTTTTTTGTTTTTTTTTTTTTGATCCCTTCCCTTCCCTTGTAAAAATTGTGGAAATTATTTGTTCAGGTTACGACATGCTCAAACTGGAGGCTGAGTTGCGTCGTGCTCGTGGTCTGTTGGCCCTGGAGGAGGAACCTTCCACCCCACTTCCCGTAGGAGTGGGGCTGATCGCATGGACCTCTGCCAGGTCGCCCAGTGAACGCCAGCAACTCCTCTCCAACATCCTCTCTCACCGTCCCTCTGCTCTTTGGCTCTTTGCTCCTGAAGAAAGCGAAGAAGAAGAAGAAAAAGGAGGAGGCTTTCTTTCATGGGTCAATACCGTCCACCAACTCTCCTCTTCTTCTTCTTCACCACCACCAGCGGTCTTTGCTCAAGTGGGAAGCGTGAAAGAAGCCCTGGAGGCGAGCGAATCCGGGGTAGATGTCGTGGTGGCTCAAGGCCATGATGCCGGCGGTCACGGCCGCAAAGCTTCTGCTGGTCTCACTGCTCTTCTTCCTGAAGTTCGTGACGCCTTCTCCGCTCATCACCAACAAAAGAACAAAGAAGAAGGAGCGAAAGGAAGAGGACCATTGTTGTGGGCCGCAGGAGGCATCATGGACGGAAGAGGGATAGCCGCAGCGATGGCATTGGGAGCAGATGGAGTGGTGTTGGGAACTCGCTTCCTGGTGGCGGAGGAGGCTCGCTTGCCACCGGCGCACAGAGAGGCTGTCCTCAAGGCAGAGGATGGAGGTAGGAATACCACCCGAACACGATTGTTTGATGAGTTGAGAAGCACGACTGGATGGCCAGCTGTATACGATGGAAGAGCTCTTCGCAACGAAATGGTGAGACAATGGGAAGAAGAAGGAAGAGAACCACAAAGCAACAAAGCAGAAAGGATGAAGGAAGAGTACAGAACAGCGGTGGAGGAGGGAGACTATGAAAGGGTTGTGGTTTGGGCTGGATGTGGAGTCGGACTGGCAAGAGAGGTCAAACCGGCCGCGGAAATCGTGGAAGAGTTGGTTCACGAATACAGAAAAGTGGTACGAGAACTGCCAGAGAAGCTCTTCTGAAGGAAAAAAGGTACACAGTTTGTGCTCGTTCTTATTGTACAGTGCACTCAAACAAACAGGCAGACAAATCACTAAAGAGTTGTCCTTTGTCTCGTAGCAATGTGGAATTGGCGTAAGCTTCTGCGAAAGAGCAGACCATAATAGGGAGATGCCAACCCCAAGAACAACACGAAAGGTTGCGCTGAACTGCTTGAAGCATGATACAATCTGATGATTTGGCCGATGCTGTAAAGAAGGCCAAACCAGCGAAGACTGGTCGGTCAGAAGAAGGACAAGGACAAAGGACAAAGGACAAGGGCAAGGAGAAACAAGGACGAAAGATGTCAGAAGGAAGCTTTTCAATGGCTAGTCGTAAAAGGGACAGAACAAGGAATGAGAGAGAGAGAGAGAGAGAAAGAGAGAGAATGAGGGCGCGAAACTAGATGGCCAGAACCAGCAGATTTTTTTCTTAATCTTCTTCTTGTTCTTCTTCTTCATCCTGAAGAAGCACCTCTTCCACAAACTTGGGCACCTCCAACAAAGCCGAACCACCCACCATGTAATAGATCTGATTGGCCTTTCGCAGCAAGATCTCGTACATCCTTTGGTCTATGGTACCTCCTGTGTAGAAGCAGACCGTTTTCACCCGCTGCATTTGGCCTTGACGGTTCACCCTGGCTTCTGCTTGAATATGTTTGGCTGGATTCGGTTGCAGGGAGTAGAAGACTACCATCTCCACAAATTGTACGTTTAAACCTTCGCCTATCTTGGTATAGAGCCCAACGCCGATTCTTGCACCAGTTGACCCTTTTTGCTTTTTCTTTTTGTTGTTGTTGCTGACGTCCATTTGTTTGAAGCGCTCGACATCGTGATATGTGTGAAGAGGAATGGCAATATCGCATCCAAGCGATTCTATCACTGCCGCTTGCTGCTTTTTCGTATTGACGAAGAGCAACACTTTTGCATTCCTAGTCAACATGGGCGTTTGTGCTCGAAACGCATTGTTGAGCAGTTGTGCCTCTTTGGTGGCAGCTGCTCCGCTCTTTGTCTTCGAATTTGTTCGTTGTTTTTTGGTTTTGTGAAGATGTTTCTCCAGCCAAAGAAGAGTGAGAGTCTTGAGGTCGTTGCGACCATGAGCTTCCACGACGGCCTGGCTGCTTTGTTGGCTCTGTTGAAAAAATAGCTCCGCCTCCATTAAAGACAGGACCAGGTCTCCGCGTTGTACAGCCTCTTCTAGTTGTTCTGGAGAGAGGTCCCCCACACGGCGCTCAAAGATTGCTTTGCGAATGGGATCATTGGCAACTTCTCTCGCTCTCTCCTCGTCGTTGAGGACGTGTTCCTGCATGAATTGTTGCAATAGTTGTAGCTTGTTGCTATGCTCTTCCACTCTCTCCATGAGCAGCGGGATGTGATGGAGAAGAGCCTGTGCGGAAGACGAACAACCTTCCTTACGACGAATGTCGGCAAGCAAACGACGATACTCCTTTTTGGCAGAGGGGGAGAGCGAGGCAACCAATGGTGGAAGCTCTAAGGAAGGCTCCCGATGAACAGGGGAGGAGAAGGAGAGACGCTCCTCCAACATGGCTCGAAGGCTTTGAGGATTATCCCGTTTCACGCCATAAGTAGGATGTCCATGCACTTCATAGCGACCGATCTGGAAGAGGCTGTAGAGTTCGGTGTGGTCGTTGTTGATGGGAGTGCCTGTCAGCGACAGCCACAGACGAGAACGGAGACGAAGCACCGCGGAGCTGCGTTGTGTATCCAAGTTGCGCAGGTGGTGAGCTTCGTCAAAGACCACCGCAGTCCAGAATACGTTCAAAGGACTTCGTGGAGGAAATATCGTTTCTGCTTTTTGCCTTCTGCTGTTCTTTGAGGCAGTAGCAGTTTTTTTGCTCTTCTTCGCTGCTCCTCCATCAAGCGAAGCACAAGAAGTGCAGCGTTTAAGGTGGTCGTACTCACACAAAATGAGCGGGATCTTGCCAGCCTCTCTGGTCTCCGCGAAGGCTCTTCCCAAGTCTTGTTGGTTCTTTGGTGTCAAAGTGAACACTCGCCAACAAGAAGATGCTTCTGTTATCATCGATTGTCCGTCATCTTCGCTTTCTTCTTCCTCCTCTGATGAACCTTTCTCCAGAAATAGCCCAGCAGCACCAGTAGCTTCCTCTTCCCACACAGAAGCGATATTACGGCCGACCAGCACCATGAACGCGGCATTGGACCTACCAACAGCCTCTGCCAAAGCTTTCATGGCTAATAGCGTGGTGAAGGTCTTGCCAGAGCCCATGCACCCGCTGTTGAGCAGCTGAAAGGACTTGCAGCACATCTCCTTGAGGGTGGTGACCTGGTAGTCGTGCGCGGTTCGTCCGTTGCGTTGCGCCAGCGCAAGAGCGTCCTTCACATGAGACCACATTACGTTTGCTGGGGCCACACGCTCCTCTGATAGAGCGGCAGGCATGGGTGGCTCTGGGCTTACGAGCCACGACGATGACGAAGAGGATGCCTCGTGGCTAAGGATCAGATCGAGAGTTACTTCCAGTATATCCACGAGATACGGCACAAACGTGGCGGGCAAGGTATCGTCCTTGCGTATACGCCAGTGGTGAGGACGCACCGGATAGATCCAATTGGCATAGCTGCTCAACAGGACCAACAGGTTGACCATCAACGGTTCTTCAGGCCCGCCGCTGACAGAAGCCATGTCTGCTTCTTCCTCCTTGTTGCCCGCCGTGAAGCTACCGCCGCGATTGTATCCCTGAAACAGAAGATCAGGTCCGTTGAGTAACCGCAGCTTCTTCGTCAATGCCGTCAACGGGGTGATCCAGCATTCTGTTCCCGCATTTGGAGATACTGCCGATTGTAGTTCGTGGTGAAGGGTCTGTGGACTGAACTTGCTGTCTATGAAGAAGGACTCCTTCAGGGTTTGTTGCTTGATGCCTTGCATCACAGCCACAATGTCCATATTAGTGGTAGAGGAGCTACCGCCGTCTTTGTCATTATCCTCCTGCAAAACCTTCCAGAGTTTATACGCCCACAGCTTCTCCTTCAGATCTTTCAGGACAAAATCCGCTTGATGGAAACTTCTATCACTTTCCTCTCCGCTCTTCTTCCCGCTGAAGAGCTTGCGTTGAGTTGGCCCTCCGGATAATGTTCCAACCAAGCTTTCTCGTTTTACTTCCACTGCAGCTCGCCACGTCCCACTTGGCACAAAGTGCGTTAACTTGACCCACACTTGATCCTCCGTCTCCTCCTCACCACTTTCTTTGCGAGCTTTCTTGCCGGTCGTTGCTTGTTCTTTTTTAAGCAATTTATAACGAAGAGGACCCCAAGGAATGCTGGGGTCATTGCCTTTGTGCCATCCGGGTTGAAAGTATATCTTCTTTGGCATGAATTGAGGCATTCCAAAACACATCAGTGCACTCGTGACCACCTTAGCTAGCTCACCTTCAGATACGCCGTTGGGAATGGTTGGTTCCATATCTAGTTGTTCCGTTTCCTCTGCTTCTTTTTCTTTTTCTTCTAGAATCATCTCTTCGCTCGCCGATGGCTTCAGGAGGCCCAACTTTTGTAGAACGAAGCGTGGCACTCCCATTCTAAGAGCTTGCGACACGGAGAGTTTGGCCACGGTGGCCCCTTCTTTGTCCGTAATGAGGATGGTCCATTCTTCCTTTGCTCTGTGCTTGCCATAAATATAACATTTGGGTTCCTTCCCTGCTCCCATCTTCATCAACAAGTCTTGTTTTTCTTGCTCCTCTTCTTCATGATCGTTCTCTACCCCGTCACTTTTCTCTTCTTCCTTTCGTTGCTTCGCGTTTCTTTCTTTTTTTCCACGCCCAAACGATTCGTCTATTTCTGCATTGAAGCCCCACCCTTCAGCAAATACGGTGCTAACCATAGCGTCCCACAGCAGCTGTGTTCTAGCGGAACCCAGCAAACGATCAGCGAGAGGAAGGGAGACATCGTTGCTCGTCTCCGCCAAAGACAGAGGAGACAAAGAGGGAGCAACAACGAAAGACGCTAACGATGCCATCGAAGGAAACTTGACAACCATGGCCGACTCTAGCATTTGTTTGATGAGCTTGTCCGTCGTCTTCTTTCCGTACACTCTGATCAGCAAATCGTCTTCATTTGTTATTGCATGGGTTCGTACATTGATGGAACTCGCATTGTTCCAGATGGACCGAACAACGTGTTGCAGGTAATGAGTCTGTTTGCTGGTCCCGGTTTTGCTTTGTTGGCTGATGTGAAAGGCGAGCCGTTGTTTCAACGCCAAGAGGAACGGAGTGTCCATGTTACAGTGGAAGCATCCTGTGCCATAAAGCAATGCTGGCAAGGCTACCAGACGATGCCCCTCTGACTGCGAAAGATACCCTAGCTCTACGCCTTGGTTTAATACTTTCAACTCCGGCAGATCAATGTTACTGAGGTCGTCGTTTGAGACGGCGACCAGTTGGTAAGCGAAGGATAGAGTTATATCTGCGCTCGTTTTCGTCTTTCTCTTCTTTCCATTTGGTGACGATGACGAAGAAGAAGCAGGAAGCAGCATTTCGGTCACAGCTGAGAACATGCGACGGTCGCCCGCCATTGCAGGAAACGCTTGCAGCACCATCAGTGATAGAGCGGCTACTAGTTTAGCATCGAATGATGAGCCACTCGCTTCCTTCCCCTCATCATCCCGCTGTCGCAAAGGTGCCGTATGTCCATCCAAAACGGTTTGGAGGTTCGCTACCTCCGGTTCCACAGAAGTAGACTGCAACGAATTATCGTTCCACGCAGGTGGCGCTGCTTTCACTGTGACAAGGAAGGCTGAAAGACGAAGCATGAGGTCGTATTCCTGATAAGAAGGATGATGACCGGCTTGAATGGCGAGCATTTCCCACATGACCCACCCCGTCAACGCTGTCAGCGCCGCGTCTTCCATCGCTACCACCAACAGCAATCTCCTCAGGGTAGCCACCATGGGATGATGATAGTCCTGCAAGCCTCCTCTGCCACCGTAATGCTGTTGAAGGCCCGAACCCTTTTGCCTGCACAGATCGTGAAAGAGAAATGCTTGCAAGAGAGGGTCGGCCATCCGTCGCACATTCTTCTGTGCGATACTAAACATCGTGGCGGAACTAAGCCGGGGTTTTCCGTTGGCGTTTGAAGAACATTCAACGAACTCTGCATCCATAGGCCCGCCGTGGTCAAAGATTGGGCCACAAACAAGTATCGAACGGTCTGTCCTTCGTCCTTTTTCTTCTTTTCCATCTTCCAGCACGACATCAGGAGCCTCCACGAATATCTCGAAACAGCGGTCTTCATGCTGCAGTTGTTTTACAAGGTCATTCCATCGAATCCAGCGGGTACGTTTCGCCGCCCAAAACATCTGTTCCTCTTTTTTGACCTTAGTAGTAGCGAAAGCGTGCGGGAAATAAAGAACAGCAGGATTGAGCTCTTGCTGTCGTTGGAATCGTTTCTGCTGGTGGTGATCAACATCTTCACTGCCTTCAGCTTCTTCTCTTTCATCTTGGCGTTTTTTCGGCGTTGGCAAAGGCACTTCCACCGGAGGCCTTACTCGCCCACGTCGAAGACGTTTCATGTGGCCAGTGATAGCAAATGACAGCAGTGGATTGTTAGATACAACCTTCATCTCATCGATGAACGCTTGCGTGCTCCACACCACTCTTCCATCCATCACTGTTTGGTCTTTTCGCTTGATGCTCTCCTCAACAACTACTCCTCTTGCTTCTTCCGTTCCTTTCCCCTTGTCTTTCTTCTCTTTGTTTATTCCTTCCTCTGTTTTCTCTTCTGCTTCCTCCTCCTCCTCTTCAGCCCAAATGAGAGCCTGAATGTCGCTAGCAAAAGGTCCATCGCCAGCATCCAACACCACAAACTCAATATCAGGCGCTTCGTGCGGGGCTAACCGCAAATGCCTTCCATCCACTCCGTCTTCTTTGCTGAGCCGATCCACCAACTCCTCCACTTGCTCTCTTTGCCATCCTGTCCTTGCTTCTCCCTCCTCTTCCTCATCCTCTTCCTCTTCTTCAGCTTCAACGTCCGCGCTGAGACGTTGCAGCTGACGCATGGCAGCATCGATAGCCCCTTTGTCATACTTGGTGGACCGCTCCATGGCCGTCAGAGCGACGAACAGAGCCATGGCTTTGGCTCTGCCCGATGGTATGTCCTTTGGGTGATAGCCCAACAGCCTCGCCAAGCGTTTTCCTTCCTCGGTGCTCTCTTCCGCTGCTTCTTCTTTCCTCGTCGCGCTCTTCTTCTTCTGCTTCTTTTTGTGGCTTGCTTCAGAAGAAGCAAAGAGATCCTGTAACACTCGAAGCAAGGAGCCGGCCCGCTGCAAGGAGGCCAACCAGCGGGAGAGCTCGTCCTGGATTACGAAACCAGGAGCGGAGCGTACGACCTGAAGGGTGAGGTTCTTGGTTGGCTTCAACATGGAAATGGCGATGGTGCCGGCATCGATCGGCGCTCCTCCCAAGTGGTCCAGCGACACGCGCTCCTTTTCTTTTTTGGCGCGGACCGGTTGTTGCGTCTCTTCTTCTGCTCCCTCCTCGGCTTCCTCACTTTGTTCCTTCTTCCTCGAGCGACTGCTCCGTTTTGCTTTGGCTGCGGTTGGGGTTGACGCTGTTGGCTTCTTTCTACCCCGACCGGAAGTCTTTTTTGCGGGGTCATTTTGCTTAACGGGTTCGCTCACCGCAACCTCATCTTCTTCCGAGTCCACGATGATCCTCTTTCGCTTCTTCATACCTCACGCTTTCCTCTCTTTTTTGTTTTTGGGCCTTTCGTAGCTCTTCCGCTCCGGAACAAAAAACGAAGAAGAAAGGGAGAACGCGTCCCTCCTGCAGCTGTTTTCATTCTTTCTGCTCTCTTCTTCTTTGAAAACTCCCGTCGTGACGTCCTGATAAAGCTGAAATTTTCCATGTCGTCCCAGGCTTCTAATTCGCGTCGACATATCCGAATTTGTTCTAGGAAAACCATTATTTTTTTACAACATGATCAAGCCCTTTTTGTGTCTGCAAGATTGCTTATTAAAACTCCTCCACGCCAGTCTTCAGCTTGGTGAAGTCCTGCAGCTCGTACTGGTACTCCGAGACTGGCACCTTGAGCTTGACGTCCCTGGTGGCCCTAAACTTGCCGATGTTGTTCAGCTGCTCGTTCTCCAATCGATAGAGGTTCCATTGGCCGCGACGGATGATCTCCACGCAGGCCAGGAAGGAGCCAAAGAACATCTCACGGATGGGTATGGCGGAGGGCGAAATGGTGAACGTCCACATCATACGCATCACCAAGTTGGTAGGCATAGCCAGATAGTACGCCTAGAGTGATGCGCAAGAAAATATATACGTGGAGAAAGAGTAAGAAACCGAAACGAAAGAAACCACACGAAAGAAGGTAGACACAAACCCAAGGGGCGTATATAATACGATCACGAAGGAATTTATGCTTGGCATTAGGATCGCCCAGGCTCCAATCCTTCTTAATGTCCCAGAACGTGCTGTAAATGGTGCCCGTAACGACCACTCCGACCCAAAGCACAGTCCAGACGGTGTCAAGGAAAAAGCTGCGGAGGGTGGACGTCAGTACAATCAAGATCGAGGTGAAGTACTTCAAGGCGTTGAGGTTCTGCCACGTGTCCTTGGTGTCCCTGTACTTGCGCAGGCACTGCAGCAGCCGCCAGAGGTAAGGCAGGGCGGCGATGAAGGGCTTGATGTAGGGATTGAGCTCCGTGCATTGGTCTTTGCCGTCCCAGGCATCCGTCAAGAAGAAGCAGATCGAGTACTCCAGGTCGTTGAAGAAGAGTACCAAGCTGCATAGCTGGTCAGCAATGTAAAAGTCGGCAAAGCGGATCTCGGCGGTGGGCGCGCGCACGATCCGCCACAGCACCTTGGCCAGCCAAAAGTTGGCTTTGATCTGGTGGATGAGCAGCACCAGAATGACCAGGAGGAAGAGGCTGAAAGGGAAGACCTGGTATGGAATGGCGGTGAGCCAGCCAAAGGGATAGGCGTTGGCGGCGCTGAGGAGGTAGAGCGTAAAGGAGAGCAGCCAGATCACGGTAAAGCCTATTGTTTTGTTTGTTTGTAAAGAATGGATAAGCATAGAGAGAGTGTGAGAGAGGTTGTGACGTACAGGCGGCAGCTTCGACCAGATTTTGCCAGCGGATGTGAGACTGGTTGTTGAATTGAAAGATAAAAGCATAATTCACACGATTTTGGGACCAAATGTAGGCATCAAATCCCCACATCCACAACATCAATATCACAAGAAAGAGCATACGATAAACGATAAACATGGAGTTGAATCTCTCGGGCGTTGCTGCAGGAAGAACAGAACAAGAAATGGTTTAAAGTATGTAGGTCAGTATTCCAGCAAGATACAAAAAAAGGAAAGGAGAGAGAGATCATACACGGTGAAGTTTCATCATACAGCTTTAAGGCAAGCCAAAGGGATATAATTACAATCACAAAAATGAGAGACATTCCTATAAGGGAGAAATGAATCGTTTAAACATTCCCCATACAATAACTAACGAAAGAGCAAAAACCAACCACCAAACAAGCCAAGCCTAAAATTAGACCACGCCAGACCAGGTCGTTTATCTAAGACCCTTAGTTTCTTCATGCCTTTTCTTCGACTACCAGATGAGAAGGCTGTACAGAACATTCGCTCCGTTTCGGATTTGAGCAGCTGCAGCATTTTCATTTTAACGAAATGATGATCCTTGCGTACTTTGGCAAAGTAACTTGATCGCTGTCTAGTGCCCAATTGCTGGGTTGATTGAAGCAAAATAGAAATAACAAAAAAAAAAAGAAAAAAAACAAAATAAGACCGGGTAACAAAAAGAAAAAAAAGACTTGCCTTGTCATGCTTTTTGAGGGCTTTGTCAAAACCCTCCGCGTTCAGCAAGCAAAACTGCTCCAAAAGGTGGAGGCCCCTATAGTACTCCCTAAATGCAGTCTAAAGTACAGAGAATACGAGAGGAGAGAGGAGAGAGAGAGAGAGAGAGGAGAGAATGAATCTCGCATATCATAAAAAGTAGGGAGAAAACCATGTAATGTCACCTTGAGCGCTTTAAGCGCTTTCTTCCTGATGTCAAGGTCTTGAATAGGCAGTGGGAATACTACGATCTCGTCTCCTTTCAACGACTGTTCGTTCATGGAGCTCATGTCAATGACCAGAAACTCTTTTTTCAAGTCAGGTCCACGCTTCACACCGGTAAGCTCTTCATGATCTACCGCCAAAAATGGTCAAATCAAATGTACAAACAATGGGACACAACAATAAAAAATAATAATACACAAACAAAAGCTATAAACGTAAAAAAAATCAAACCGAGATCCAGCAGATTTTTGGTGGTAAGTTCTGCAGTGACGGGTTCAGTTCTCTTTTGGATGGGGACGCTCTTGTCTTTGAAAATGAGGCGAGAGCTGACCACTTTCTTTAGAGGCTTGACTTGCTCAAACTTCTTGGTACGCTTGGCTCTCGAGTCCTGAATGGCTTTGTGAGCCTTGCTCTTCCTTGCTGTGAGAAGCTCAGTTGTCATCTCGATGCTTTGCTCGATACCGTTGGCCGAGTCTTGCGACCAATCCGCCAAATCGATGCGTGGTACAAGCAACTCGTCCACGCTCTCGGTGGAGGAGGAGGTGCCGTCATCGTCTTCATTTCCGCTCAGCGGTACTTTTTCGGACTGAAAAGATACGGCCCTGCTCAATCTTGTTTTATGGCCTTGGCTCGAACTGGCGTGCCCTTCTTCCTCATCGCTGATATCACTGCTGCTGCTGCTGCTAAGAGAGACATCACTGAGGCCTTCGTCGTCCGTGGGCACAGTTCGCTTCTGCTTGCCTTTCTTTTTTCTTAACCGCTTCTGAGCTTTCTTGGCATTGAATTGGGCACTTGTCTCTTGGGGCGTATATTGTTCAATTACAGACTGAATATGGACATGGATTGCAGTATCAATCAGAAGATGAAAGTTGGAAGAGAGAACAGAAAAAGAAGAAAGATGATAGCAAACAGCAGATGGAAGAAAGAAGGAGAAGAACAAGAACAAGGAGACGAAGTAAAGCTACAAACCAATTGAACCAACTGTTGGATGAGTTCATAAAACCGTTTTTGAGCTGCGTCCAACTGCTCGTGATAAAATTCTTCGCAGGTTTCAAGATTCCGCTCATACATTTCGTAGAACTTGAGATCTTCTTTAAGAAGAGAGACGTCTATTTCCACGTTTTGAGCCAAACCCGTGATTTCTTTTATAAAAGAGCGTCGTAACAAGTTGGAACAAGGAACGCGCAACTGTCAAAGGGAGGAAAAGAGAGAAGAATACAGAAGCAGAGAAGAGCGGAGAGAACGAGAGAACGAGAGAAGAGGGAGGGAGAGCGAAAGAGGAAGAGGGTGACAGTCAAACCTCGAAGCTTCTTTCTTGCTTCAACATATTGTTCACGTGCCCGTACTATTTTCTTGATCTGGCGTTTTAACTCTTTATAGTTCATGTACTTGTCTTATAGGAAGTCGATAAGAACGAGGTGACGAGAGAGAGAGAGAGAGAGAGAGAGAGAGCAGGAGGAGGAGGAGGAAGGGAAACGAGAGAAGAGAGAGAACGAGTGAAGAGAAAAGACAGCAGAGAGAAAGTCACGTACCTTGCCATTCTGGCACCAGCTTTCTGGTTAGCTTTTTGCCAAACTTCATTGTGGAGTTCCGTTTTCACAAGCAACAAAAGATCAAGGGTGCAGCACCACGATTATCCTTCCCCTAAAACATAGCAAAAACCAATCAAAGGTATTGAAAGTGAGTCGTTTTGCAACAGCGTTTGTTTTCTCTTTTTTTTGTTGAGTTCCCCAAAAGAGCGTAACAAGAACACAAAACATGAAAAGCAATAAACAACCTTCAACAAACAAAAGGGTTTGTACACGGCGTTTATTCAAAGATGGAAGGGAGGGTGGGTAGTGCAGCAGAGGTGTGTTGTTCGTGTTGGCGAAGAAGAAGAAGAAAAGAGTTACAAACAAACAAAGACGTCTGTTCGTGTAAGACACAAAAAAAAAAACGAACAAAAAAAGAACAGGTAGAGCCAGAAAGAAAAGAAAAAGTATTTAAGGTGTCCGTTAGCAGGAGAGCAAGAAAGAAAGAAAGACGCACGAAAGAAAGAGAAGCGCACAACGAAAAAGGAAAACAACAAGGTTGTGGAGCAGTAGTGCCACGTTACCCTCCTTCTGCTCCTCTCACGCCGTCAAATTATGTTAATACGCGGCAAGTATTAAACGACGCTTTGAAAAGTATGAAGTGTGTGCGGGAAAAAAAGAAACAAAATAGCGTAGCAGCCACTGTTTGCTTTGTAGGCAACAACAAAAAAAAAACGCACACAACGGAAGAAGACAAACACCCAACACACACACACACACACACAAAGGGGGGAACAAAGAGAGAAAAAGAAAAACGAACCAAAGGCAAAAAATAAATAAAATAAAAATTAAATAGATAAAAAAAAGCTGCAAAAGAAAAAGCAAACTTACGCAATGGGTTCGTCTCTCTTCTTTCCTTTTGAATTGTGTTTGGAGGAACTTTTGTTTGCCATGCATAAAAAAATGTTCCGATGTTCTGGATGTTCGAGGGTCCCTTCGCTGTGAATTTTTTGCGGAAATTTCAGCCAATAAATTCCCGCAAATGCTCTTGACCTATGGGCAAGGGCAAAAAACGTCTCCATTACCTCCTCTTTCTCCGCCAGCAAGAAAATTTCACGTCGTCATGAAAGAACATAAAGCAAAAAAGTGCAAACAAAAGAAGAAGCACGATGCCGCAGACGGAACAGGACAAGCTGTTACGCCAACTGAAGATCAAAGGCGGCACATGTGAGCGGTAACGTTTTTCGCACTAAAACCTACTTTTGTCTCTCTCTGGTGGTGTTCTCCAATCTTACCTTCAAAGATTGCTGCATTACGATCAGTTTGCAGAAAGACCTGCGGGCCTACGAAAAGGAGGCCCAGCAAGTGGAAGCCAAGTTGCAACAAATGAGAGAGTCCGGTGCTGACGCGCACGACATTAAGCAACAGGTACGCAAACAAAATAAACTCATTTCTTGTTACTCTTTTTTTTTTTCCTCATCGGATCAAAAGGAAATGGTGCTGGAGGAGACCCAAACAATGATAGTGGACAGCAAAAAGCGTTTGGAGGACGCGCTTGATGCTCTCAAGAAACTTATCGTACGCATGCTCTTCTCTCTCTCTCTCTCTCTCTCTCTCTTCTTAAGGCTAGGAACTCTACCGTTATAACACGTTACAAACAAACAGGATGAAGATCTGGAGAGCTCCTCCATCGATCTTACCGCCCTCAAAGAGTCTCCAGAATACGAGAAAGCCACAACCATCCTTCAGCAAAGCATCTCTTCTTAACAAAAAAATTATCATGAAAAAGTCATCAACAACTCGGTCGTTATCTGCACAAACACGCAGAGAGGCGTTGACTCACCCAATGAGCGACTTGCCGGGATCAGAAATACGTTCTTTTATCATCCAGCAGACAACGAACGTTGTCTCCTTAGGTCTCGTAGTCGTTCTTCTGCCAGCCGCTAGTTGTCAGCAAAACCCATCTGGCTTGCTGGTGTTTCTATCCTGCGATGATGATCGGCTGAGCAATCAACCTTCTTCCATCACTTTTCTCGTTTAACCTTTTCTCGCTTGACTTTTTCCCGTTTGACCGTTTCTCGCTTGACCGTTGTTGCCTTCTTCTCCTTCTTCACTCCCCCGCTTTTGTTACTTCTGCTAGTGGTGCTCCCCGTGCTAGCTCGTCTTCGCCAAAAGCGCGCCTTGTTGCCACTGTTCCTATTATAGCTCTTCGTCCAACCGCCACTGCCACCACTGCCTCCTCGTGTCCCCCAACCTGTGTTGCGGCTTTTGGAACCTGGCCCTGGTTGCCATTCGCGAGGCATGACGGGCGTGTTCTTCTTGGTCTTGCTGGTTTGTGTGAACTGGTTGAGGTAGTCCAGCGTAGGTGCTGGACGATCAAATAGGGATGTAAAGTTGAAGGTTACATCTGAGTAGTCTTCTTCTCCTTCTTCGTGTCCTTGTCCTTGTTCAGCATCTTCCTCTTGCGCCACGCTTGGTCGCATCGTTGTTTTTGTTTCATGTCCGTTTCCGTTTTGTATTTGTTCCGTCTTCACTTCCCCTTCTTCATGCAAAAGGCTCTCCAACAAGTCCTGTTCTTCTTCGTCTCCAAAGTTGTTGCTTTGACGAATTCTTCTGGCCGCGACAGTAGCAGCAGACCGCCTTTGCAGTCTTCGCCTTTTGGATGGCGGCGCCACTTCCTCCTTTACAGAAGCTGTCCCTTCTTCCTCTTCTTCATCATCAACCAGGTCCACCACTAAGCTGCTTTCATGCTTGCTTGGAAAAGGAAGAGAAGAAGAAGAAGAAGAAGAACAAGAAGAAGAAGAAGAAGAAGAACGAGAAGAAGAAGAAGCAGCGAATTCTAAAGTGCCCATTTCTCTCGCAGAGTTGCGTCTAGCGAGTTTTCTCTTATTGTTTCCTCTGCTCTTGGTCTGTTCTCCTGCTTCCTCCTTTTTCGTTGCTCCCTCTGCTGCTTCCTTGGCATCCATTTCTTGCTCCACGTGAACCTGCAGCCGCTCGCTGCTGTCAAAGCCTTCGTTGCAAAGAGGGCAGCGAAGCACCTGTGGTACTGCCGCACCAACAGCAGCACCCGAGAAACTTCTTCCACTGGAAGAAGAGGAGGCAGCGGCCTTCTCCTGCTCCTCAGCCGGACGGAGGTGTTGCTCCTCTACATGCTGTTGGACTTGGCTCTGCGGAAAGTGGGCGAAGCAGAACGGGCACTCCGCCGGTGGTGCGCCTCCTGTTGCTACTCCGTTTGTCTCCAGGCGAGGCTTTGCTTCCTTGGCAGGGGGCTGAGCGTCCGGACCCCGCAAAGTGGTGGTAGCAGCGGGTCCACGTGGAAGCTGGAGGAGAGAGGACCGGCTGGGCGGTCTGGACAACCTTGGAGAGGCCGATAAAGCTGTTGTCGCTCCCTGCAGGCCCGGCTCCTCCTGTTTCAGCGCAGCAAGCGAGGAAGAAGCGGGACCGCCTGATTCCCCTTTGTGCTCTTCCACCCCCTCCGCTTCCTCCAGCTCCCCCTCCTCGTCGAGAACAACCAGCAGGGGCCGTTCCTGTTGTGGTGTGTGAAGCCCACCTCCTCCTCCTCCTTCCATTCCTTTCTATTTGCTTCCTGTAATTTTTTTGAACAATTATTTGCAAAATTATCCAAAATATCTGTTGTTTTGGAAATAATTTCGATTTTTTGTCGACGACAACCAAGCAGGCATTCTTGCTCGCCCAGAGAGAAACTCGTCAGCGGGGTCCTTTGGAGGGCACAGTTGTTCCATTGTGGCAAGGCACCCTTCTCCTCCATGGTTAACCGTGCTGTTGCTGGTTTGGCTCGGCGATCCACCGGTAGTTTTCAGAACCGCAATCAAATCCTCTTCGTCCAGTGCAGTGCGTGTACTTTGGCGGCCTCTCCCATTCAGCAAGCGCTTGAGCTCATGATAACCGCCTAAGAACTTTACAGCGGAAGGGAAGGTTGAAGCGTGCACGTTCTCCAAAATAGATGACCATTATAATAACACAATCATTGATATATAAACTGCACAATCTCATAATGCAATATAATAACTGACGGCAACAGCGTAGATAACGAAGAAGTAACGCAGCTATCCAGGCTTCTGCCTCTTTTATCTTTTTTAGGGAGAAGAAAGAGAAAAGAGAGGAGAGGGTTGGGGCAAGGGTGCAAGGGTGGGGGGCAGGCCATCGTCATCGCCATGAAGAAACACACCGGCAGCAGCTTCGTGCGTCGCAGCAAAACCATGCTCGGCGGCAAGGACCACCACGCGGCCGCTTCTTCTTCCTCCTTTTCTTCGGACGGGGACCTTCACAGGGCAGCCGCAGCCCAAGGCCGCGAAGAGGACAACACCAGCAACAACAACAGCAAAGAGGGACTGATCGACGATCTGAAGAGTGGGACGAGGAAGATCATGTCCCGGTTGAAAGGGGAGTCTGGGGGAATTGGCGCCCAACGCAAAACCCATCATCAACACAAACAGGACCACCGAAACGAATCTTGTTCGTCTTTCTTTCTTTTCTCCCTCTTTTTCTTTTTGATTATAGAGCTGATCTTTTTTTTTTTGAAACAAAACAAAACAAAACACAAAATTCAGCCGAATCCGAAACGGACAGTCCGCATCGAAAGCTGAGTCGCTCCTACTCCTTCAAGGAAAGCGACGTGGGCAACAAACTGCAGCGCGAGCCGACCGATCAGCACGGGCGAGCCCTCCATCGTAACCCTTCCTCCTCTGCCATGCTGTCCACCTCGGGACGTACCTCTATCAAAGAGCACAGCTTGAGCTTTGCTGGTAATGAGGAAGAAACTGCTTCTGATGGTAAACTTTTCGCTTCTCTTCGCTCTCTCTCTCTCTCTCTCTCTCTCTCTCTTGCTCTTGCTCTCTCCTCTCTCTATTTGATTTCCTCTGCTCTGCTCTGCTCTCTCTTGCTCTCTCTCTCTCTTGCTCTTGCTCTCTGCCCTCTCTCTCTATTTGATTTCTTCTTCTTCTCCTCCTTCTGCTCTCTCTTCCTCCTCTTTGCCTGCTGGCTTTCGAAAGTTGGTTAACAAATATGAACAGAGTCGCCTAGAGAAGGCACTAAGACAAAAACAAGATACGGCTCATTGAGACGACCAAAGAATGTCATCAAAGGAGTGTTCAGCTCGACGGTATGCTTGATTCCTCCCTTTTGTTTTAGAGGAAACAAGAGAGAGAGAGAGAGAGAGAGAGAGAGAGAGAGAGAGAGGGACGAAGAGACAGAGAACGAGAGAGTAGAGAATATAGGTGTTGTAAGGAACTCAATGTTGTATCTACAGGACAAGGCAGAGCTACCTTTAGACCCAGAAGACAAGGATGCAGTTATAAAACACCTGATGCTCGAAAACAAGAAACTGTTGGCCGAAGTAGAGCGACTGAATTCCACATCTTTAGTATTGGAAAAGAGCCTGTTTTCTACTCAGGTACATTCATTGCTTCTCTAAACAGATCAATTCAGTGTCTCAACCTTTCTTTTCTTCTCTCTCTCTCTCTCTCATATAGGACCGAGTAGCCAAAATGTTACAGGAAGCTACAGCAAAGGACGACGAGATCACGAAGCTGAAGTCTACAGTTGTTCGTTATTCTCTTCTCTCTCTCTCTCTCTTCTTTTCTTCATGTTGTATGACCGTGTTTTTTTTGGGGGGGATGCAGTCGCGGTTAGAGTCGCAGTTAGAGCAGCTGAAAAACAACATGCTAAACTGGGGACATGGTTTGGACGAATTACAACAAACGCGTGGAGGAAACCAAGCGATCAGCCCGCGTCGAAGAGGAGGCTATTACCCTCCAGTCAACCCCAGCCGAGTCCCAGATGACACGACCACTAAAGAAGCTGTGGTACGGTCACCACCTACATTTTAGTTCTCTCTTGTTTATTTTGACTCTCTCTCTCTCACTCTTCAAAATTAAAAGGATGGAGCGCCTCCAGTTCCTCCACCGCAGCTCTCCATGGCTCCACAGAAGAAAACGGTGCCGCAAAACGGACTTGGCAAGGACTTGGGCTTGTTGCTCAAGAAACGGAGCAGATACATGTCAACCTCTGAATACCAGAAATCGCAAAGTCTTAAAGGCGGTGAGATCAGACTGGCCCAAGAAAGTGGTATATTGTTTTATTCCAACTGCTGTTTCTGTTTTTGTTTTGGTCGTTGGTATAACATGGTTTTCTGACCGAGGTTTTATGCATTCTCAAAAGAAAAACGGAGCCAAGTGGTTCGTGAGATCTTATTGACGGAACGTAACTATAACACCTGTTTGGCCATTATGATTGAAGAATATCAGCGGCCGCTCAAAACAAAGAAATGGATAACGGAGGAGCAAATCAAATGTATGTTCTATCAACTGGAGGTCATCTTCGAGCTCAACAGACAACTTCTACTCAAATTGGAAGAGAGGATCGACCGTTGGAATGATAAATCTGTGCTTGGAGACATCTTCTTAGAAATGGTCTCTTTCTCTCTCTCTCTCTCTCTCTCTCTTATTTTTCATTTTTATCCGTTGACTTTTTGTTTCATAGGCGGACTATCTTCGTCTATACAAAAACTATCTCAACAACTATCCCAAAGCTCTCGCCATGATCAAAACTCTAAAAGAAAACAAAAAGTTTGTCGAGTTTTTGGAGGTTGGTCTCTTCACTTTTTCTCGTTCTATCGTTCTCTCTGTCTTTCCTTCCTTCCTCCTTCTCATATTCTTTGCTCAAACAGACCGTGCGTGCCAATCGTAAACAAGGCAGCTTGTTCTCCAATTACGAGCTCAATTCTTTCCTTATAACACCTGTACAGCGTATCCCTCGATACATCATATTACTGAAGGTCTCTTTTGCTTATCGTCTCGTCCTTATATGCTTTGTTTCGCTCTAACTGTTTTAAACAACAATTAAAGACGTTGAGTCAATATACGCCACCAGAGCATAAAGACCACGAACTGTTGAAGAAGGCCTTGCACAAGTTGGAGGTTGTTGCAGATGATAACGAACGGGCACAAGAGCTCAACCTGAACATCAAACGCCTCTTCCAATTACAAAAAAGATTCTCTGCTCACGTACGTCTCTACTGTTGCTTCATTCTCTGTTTCTTTATCTTATTTAATCTATTTCTTCTCTGTTATATGTATATTTTGGTAGTCTCGAGATGTACAATTAGTAGAACCTCATCGGAGAATACTCCATGAGACCAATATGTTCCTGTGGAAGATTCGTGGTGGAAAGGTCCACAAGTCCGCGGAGTTCAAGCTCTGCTTCGTCCTCATCTTCAACGACATGGTCCTGTTCGCGCGCAAAGCCTCTCGCTATAAGACCGTCGTCAACAAGAAGAACGGCAAATGGAAGCAACTGCGAACGACATTTGATGAGGAGGAAGAGGAGGAAGAGGATGATTCGTTCGATAGCATGAATGACGATGCGGAAGACGAGCGACAGCAATTCAGCAACAGCACCAACTCTCTCTTGAGAGACAACTTGAAGAGAAAAGAATTGTTGCGGAAAGAAAAGAAAGCGTTGATGAACAACGGCTCTAGCCCGAAAGGAAGCGGCATTACCCCAACAAGCCCATCTTCATCCTTCATCAGTGCTGGAGGCGATGGAGCGATGATGTCGGAAGAGGCCTTTGCTCTTTCTGGAGACGAGCTGCATTTCATGTTCCAAATGGAAGTGGAAGAGTGTACCATCTCTTCGTTCGCCACCTCCCCCTCCGCTTCTTCCAACACCAAAACGTCATCTCCATCTTCTCGAGAAGATGAAGGATGTAAAGCAGAGTTGGAGAGGATTGTGGCCGCCAGTCCCTTTCGACCGCCCGGTTTCTCGGTGGAATCCTTCTTGAAGCTTGCTCATCCGCAACGGACGTTGTTGTTATGCCCGGAGGATCCCTCCACCTCCGAGAAAGTGTTCAAGGTCTTGAAGAAAGCGATCAAGAGCAAGAAGGAGGATTTGGCAAGACGTAACGTGCGGATGGGCTCTTGTGCGGATGGACTTGTTCACAAGCTGAATTCCTCCTCTTAAAATAAAGCATTCGTTGTGTTCTTCTATTTTTTTTTTTTAAAGAGAAAAGAAAAAGAAAAAGAAAAAGAAAAATGAAAATGAAAAAGAAAACATGAAAAAAATAAAAAAATTAAAAAATTTAAAAAGAAAAAGAAAAAGAAAAAGAAGAAAAAGAAAAAGAAAAAGAAAAAGAAAAAATAATGAGAAAAAAGAAAAAGATAGGAAAAAAACGAAAAATGAAAAGAAAGACAAAGACAAAGAAAAAGAAAAAAGAAAAAAGAAAATAAAAAATAATAAACGGGGCAAGTCGACAACAATTTATTTATTTTTAAACGTTGGCAAAAACAACGAGGAGGAAGAGAAAAGGAAGACAAGGAAGAAAACTCTTTGCGAGTTGGCCAACCCAGCCGCTCCACATGCTGAAGTTTTTTTTGTTAACAAGGCAAACAACACCTCTCTCCCCCCCTTCAAAGGTAAAAAACGAAACCACAAAACAAAAAAGAAAAACAAAAATACTAACAAAACAAACCCCAAAGCAATAAAAAAGAAAATGTTTAACAGTTTGAGCTCGCTGTGGAACGACTTGGGGTTGTTCTCTCCGCCTGGCTCTCCGAGGGCCGCCCAAAGCGACCGACTCCCAGAGACCGGCTCTTCTTCTGGGTCCACCTCCTCGGACTCCTCCCTCCCACCCATGCGGCGGTGGATCAGCGCTCGCGAGTTGGCCCCCAAAACGCTGCGCGACATTGAGAGCAAGTACCGAAGCTTGGAGCTAGACAAGTTCGACAAGCTGGAAAAATGGGCCAACACCACGCAAAGCAGGTTGGCCACCACAACCGCAACTAGCAAGCACAACCGAAAGCAAAAGAAGAGGGCGGCGTTGGAGGAGATGTTCTTTGTGGCGGTGGAGGAGGGGGACTTGGTGCAGGCGGGGAGCTTCCTCAAGGGCGGCGTCAACCCCAATGCACGACGGAAGGACGGAGGACCGCACCTGGCTTCAGGAGAAGAAAGACGAGGAAGAGGAGAGAGCTCTGCTGCCATTGCGCCGAGAGCAAGTCTACCGTTTAAGAAGAAAATGGCGGTTAACAAAGAGAACAAGGAGGAAGCAAACCACCAAGCAGAAAAAGACGATGACGAAGAAGAAGACGATGGAGACGAAGAAGATGAAGAAGATGCTATTGAAGAGAATGGCAAGAAGGGGGAGCTTGGCAATGACGAGAGAGGGGAGACAGCATTGTACGTGGCCGCTGCGAGGGGAGACCTCGATATGGTGAACCTGCTATTGGGTGGGGGAGCGGGTGCCAGCTGCAACCTTCCCATAGGCGAGGAAGGAATGACGCCGCTCTTGATAGCAGCTAGCAAAGGTTATTTGGACGTGGTCAAAGCGCTTGTCAAAAACGTTGTTGGCAGCAGCAGTGAAGATAAAGGCAAGAAGGAACAAAAACGGCAACAAAAATCATATGAATGCAATGTGAACGTAGCGCTTAATGATGGAAGAACGGCAATCTTCTTGGCTTCCATGAATGGGCACAGGTGAAAATTCTCTTCCCCTACTCTTTCTTCCTTGCACATTCTCTCTCTCGCTCTCTTCTCCCCCCTTTCTCTCTCCTCTCTCTCCTCTCTCTCTCTCTCCCTTGCTCTCTTGCTCTCTCTATGTTGGCTAAAGGAACGACTGCTACAGCGATATTGTTCGGTTTTTGATAGAAAGCGGAGCAGATCCCAACAAGACTACCGATGGTCTTACGCCATTGTATATGGCGTGCTATAAAGGTCACTATGAGGCGGTGCAAGCCCTGTTGGAACACAAGGAAGTGGACGTCAATGCGAGGGCCTGTGATGGCTCCACAGCTCTGTTTGTGGCTGCTCGTAAGGGGCACACAGAAGTGGTCTCCTTGCTCATTAGCAAAGGAGCTGATGTCAATATGGTCACCCAAGATGGCCGTTCTGCGCTATTTGCTGGTAACCTTTTACTCTCCTTTCTTGTCCTTTGTACTTTTTCTATCTTCAGTTTATTGACAATAAACGTTTATGTAAGCTTGCCAATATGGACACGTGAACGTGGTGAAGACGCTTTTGGAGGGTGGAGCGGACAAGAACTTTGCTGCTAACGAGGGGGCCACTCCACTTTATATAGCCAACCTCTCTGGTCACAACAACATTGTGAAGCTGTTGCTCTCCCCTGCTGGCATGGAGGAAATATTCATGACCCAAGATGGAGAGCTGAAAGAGGTTGGCTTAGATTACGGTGAAGGAGAGGAGGAGGAAGCCAGCGATGATGACGAGGATGACGATGCATTGGTGGCTCAACTCCAAGTGGAAAACGAGGAGGAGTTCACGAAGAAAGTGCAGAATCTAGTATCCACTATGTGCATCTCCTCTCCTACAAACGTCAAGAAACAACAAGTACTGCCAGAGAACATCTCTGTGCTGGTGGAGCAAATGAAGATTCAAGTAGAGGAATCTCGAATACGGCGGCTGAAGGCATTCATCAGGAGTGACATAACCTTGAAGAAGTTGTACAGACGGGCCAAAACTTCGCTCATCTACTACTCTAGGGATCCCCGAGACACCTCTGCCTCGGCCAGTGTTTCCACTTTGAACAAGAATGCCAACCCTATGGACAAAAACCGCAAGCTCCTTCAAACCTATAAGGAGCTCTACCTTCGATATAAGAACGTTTATGACCCTCTCTTTGCCAACGATGAGAAAGCTATTCAGTACATTGAGCCGGAGACGCTCACCGATGACTACGAGTGGTTGGAGGCGCGAGTAAAGGAGGCGTTCGCCAAGGCGCAGGAGCTTAGAGAGCAAATTCGTCCTCTCTATGAGATCAGAGCATTACTTGTGCGAGAGCTACGGCCTATTCTTGGTTCGTTTCTCTTACCCACCCCTCTCTCGTCATCCATCTCAACCTTCTTATTATTTGTCTTGTACTCTCTTTTCATCTTTCTCTCTTTCTCTCCCTGTCTCTCTCTACAACGTTATAGGCACGCGAGACTTTACGATGGTGACTTTCGAATCAAAGACAGAAGCCGAACTTCTATCCCTCTTTGGCACTAGACAGCGAATCCAGGTCTTCAAAGAGCTGGTGGAGAAGAGCCACGAGGAGAAGTTTGCTGCCAAAAAGAAGGAGATCCTCACCAAGATAGAAGGCCAGCTTCGCAGCCTACGACAAAAGCAACAGGGTGTCAGTGATAACGGCGCATTTTGTGAAGATATCTTGAAGCGCTGTGCTGACGCCAGCATCGAAAAGATGACTCGGTTGGTGAACACTCATGGCCCTATGGCCGCTGAGAGAAAGAACGAGCTGCGGCAAATAGTAAAGAAGGAGTTGGAAGAAGAGTTGGGCATCGTCACGTCATCGGATGATGATGAAGAACCAGCAGCAGCAGAAGTTAAAAAAGTTGGAGCGGGAAAGAATGCCGTACGCGAACGAAAGAAGAACAATACCACAGGAGTAACAACAACAACAAAAGAGAAAAGCGAGGCCATGGCAGCCAGAAGAGAGAAAGAGTTGCAGGAAGAGCGATCGCAAAGACTGCAACACTCTCAAAGCAGGGAGCGCGTGCTCCAGGCTATGAAGAACAGGAAAGAGCTTAGCGTGCGAGAGAGAAAGCAGACGGAAGACGAAGAAGGGCAAGAGAGAGACAAGATCGACTTGACAAACGCACCCCCGGCTTCGCAACCAGCTGTAACGTACGCAAGATCTGATACGGGTGGCATCGTTTGGGAGCGAAGAAGACAACGAAAGCCAATGCTCACCAGGGAGCAGAACCAGAGCCGCAGAATGGCCAAGATTATTGCCAGACGGACAAGCGAAGCCCACGCACAACCCCTTGTAACTAAGTAAAGTTGGTGGGCTGGACAAGCAAAAAAAAAAATAATAATAATAAAACAACGGAAAAGATTAAAATTTTTTGTTGGTTATTTGTGTTGTGTGGGGTAAGGATCGAACTGGGGATTGTCGACAGAAATAAAAGATATTAAAATAATCGTGCAAGGTGGGAATCGAACCGGCGATATGTCGGCAGAAAAGAAAGAATCAAAACAAGAAAGAGAGAAACAGAAGAAGAATGGGAGCTGCTCCGTCCATAAATTTGGACCCTGAGGTCATTCAAGAGCTTCAAGAAGACATCATTCACCAAGAAGGAACCTTTACTCCTGTTTGTTCGTACAAAAACAATGCCATCGTTCTTCTCAATATTTTTTACTTTAGGATTTATTTTATTTATTTTTTTAAATGTAGTTACTGCACAAGAGATCAATCGTTTGTATCACCGGTTTACCAAACTGGACAAGTCATCCTCTGGCTTCATCTCCACGGATGAGTTTCTTTCCTTGCCAGAGCTGGCCATGAATCCGCTCAACCCTCGTGTCATTGCTCTCTTTCAACAGGAAAAGGGAGAGGACAAAGTCAACTTCAAAGACTTTGTTCAGGTGTTGGCTGTCTTTAGTCCCAAAGCTTCTCGCAAGGATAAACTACGACGTACCTATTTTTTTTTTTTTCGTTATGTTTGTTGTTGTTGCCTCTTCCTCCTCTTCCTTGTGTTCTTCTTGTTCTTGTTTTTCTTCTTCTTCTTCTTCTTCTTCTTCTTCTTCTTCTTCAAGTTCTTCTTCTGCTTCTTCTTCTTCTTCTTGTTCTTCTTCTTCTTCTTCTTCTTCTTCTTCTTCTTCAAGTTCTTGTTTGTTTTCTTCTTCTTGTTCTTCTTGTTCTTGTTCTTGTTCTTCTTCTCCTTGTGATTGGTCACCTTTTGTTGACCTCTTCCTTTGAAATACCAACCAGTCGCTTTCAAGATGTATGATGTGGATGGGGATGGTTTTATCTCCCAGCAGGATCTCTATCACGTGGTGAAGTTGATGGTGGGCAAGTTTGTGCCAGAGGAGACTCTGCGTGACATTGTAGCTACCACCATTGCCCGAGCAGATTGCAATGGTGACGGTCGGATTGACCTCGAAGAATTTTCCTTGGTAAACCTTTCTATCTTGTCGTTTTCTTTGCTTTCTTTTCTTTGCTTCCCTATTGATTGACGCCAATTCCATCCATCAAAAGGCGCTTGCTGGTGCAGATTTAGAACGAACCATGTCTTTCAAATCCAAGTTCAAGTAAGCGGTCAGCTAAGTGGAGGAGGAGGAGGAGGAGGAGGACGAGACAAGACCATCCCGTCGAGTAGCAGGAACAGCCGCTGTTCTCTCTCTTGGCTTTCTGTTTATACATTGAAGGTTAGGGTTTGTTTGTCCAATTGTAATTAGGGTTAAGTTAGTATACGTCGACAAAAATCAAATCTTAAACACTCCTCAAGCGAATGGGTTGTCTACAAAAAATAAAATAACCCAAAAAAATAAAAAAAAGGTCACAATAAAAAAAAAAGAAAACAACAAAAAAAAAAGATGAGTCATCTTCATTCAGGCTCCTCCAGAAGGAAGAAAGACTCCTTCCAGGGAGGTGGCTCTTCGTCACGAGGAACTGGAGGGGGTGGAGGGGGCGATTCGGGTTCTTTTGGAAAGAAACGGGTCAAGTCTTCATCGAACAACAACGCTCCTTCTTCCTCTTCCACAAAAAGGCCCACCAGTGGCCTCGCTCGCTCGACCACCCCTCCGGGAGGTTCCAGCAGCAGCCAAACTGGCAAGGTCACCCCTTTTGCTTGGGGCAACGTTAGCAGCGGGAGGTCCTTCCATGAGGAACAACAGCACAGCACACAATATGATCCCCTCGAATACATCACTCTCAATCTTGTGGTCAGTATTTTTCTTCTTCTTCTTCTTCTACTTGTTCTTGTTCTTGTTCTTCTTTATCGTTTCTTTTTTTTTTTCTACTCTTTTTCAATCGTGAAATCAAAATTAATGTTTCATCTTTTTTTAAAAAAAAAAATGAAAAATAGGGTCAACAAGTGCAAGTGCAAACGAGAGATGGGTCCTTCTATCAAGGCATCTTCCACTCCTCCACTGCCTTTAATGGGGAGGAGGAGGGCTACGGCGTGGTGCTCAGGATGGCCCGTAAGCTCGCTCCTGGCACGGAGCCGGGCTTCTACACCACTCCCCCCGCCGAGGAGGTCACCATCCGGGCGGAGGACTTTGTGCAAGTCATTGCTAATGAGGTCGCCTTTGTGGAGGACGTCGTGGATAAGCGCAGAAGAGCAGGTTTGTTGGTTGTTGTTGGTGGTTGTGGTTGCTGTGTCTCTTCGTGTTTCAGTTTTAACTGTGGTTACTCATACCATTTACTTGGCTTCTTCATCTTCTTCTGTCGCATTCCACTTCTTTCTTTTCTTTTTGCTTGTTTTTTTCATTTCCGTTTATTTTATTCCTTTATTTTATTTTATTTTATTTAATTTTATTTTTTTGTGGGTTGGTGTGTACAGGCTTCCAGACGGACACAGAGATTAGCAACCAGGAAGGAAGCTTCTTTGGAAGAGAGCTCACTCCTTGGACTCCTCCTGCAGATGCTGGAGAACCTCTTGAAAGCTTAGAATATCCTTTTCCACTATTCCTTTTTGATAAAAATTACATAAAGAGCGAGAGGGAGAGAGGAGCACGTATTTCTTTGTCCCCTTGTAAACGACCTTAACCTCCTATCTGCACAGATGCAAATCATAGGGGCTGGGACCAATTTGCCACCAACAAGGAGTTGTTCGGCGTGAAGTCTACCTATGATGAAGAATTCTACACCATTCCCTTGGATCGTGGCTCTCACACCTACCAACGTAAAGCCAAGGAAGCGCAACGCATCGCAGACTCTATCTTGAAGGCGGTACGAGCAACCTTTTGCTTCGACGCCACATACCAAACCTAGCGTTTTTAACTCATTCAATTCTTGTTTCTTTCATTTGGTTTTATTTTATTTGTGTTGTTGTTTTGTTTTTCAATCTCGTCACAGGGAACAAGCAACCAACACATCGCCGAGGAACGCGGCTTCGCCTTGCCAGTCGATGATGACGATATGGACGAGGAGGACAGATATTCTACCGTTTTTCGCGACCAAAGCAAGACGACAGCTACAGCGCGCAAGACGCAAGTCTCTGCTGCCAAAAAATCAACTGAGCCCGCTGCTTCCTCTTCCGCCTCCTCTTCAAATGCCTACCAGATCCCTGCAAAGAGACGTGGTTTGACTCAATCGGGTTCTACAATCCAAAACCATCAGCGCGCGCAATCTCCCTCCTCTCCTTTGTTGCAATCGACGAAGGTCTCCAAGCCTATCTCTCCAAGACAGATTGTTGGCTCCAACAAGGGACAGGTCAGCCCCACGCAAAAAACAACCTCTGTCTCTGCCGGTGGAAGGTTGACGTTAAAACGATCTGACGACCGTCTTGGAGCTGCTGCGAGTAGCGATGAAAGCGAAAAGGAGCGGGAGATGTCCAACTCTCCTATCCTTCAGCGGCTTGCTGGAAGTCGAGCTCGTTCTATGTCTTTGCCAGGTGTGAATCTCTCCCTCTCTCCCTCTACGTGTTTTATTCAATTAAGATCAACTAAGGAAATATCTTTTTGTTCTCTCGCAGTTTTGGAGCACGCTCTTACCACGCAAATGCGGTTTTCGGGTGATCCTCTATATGCTGAGCGTTTGAGGATTCGGCAGCAGATACTTTCCGAAAGAAAACCGGTTAGCAGATTTGCGTCTCTTTCAGTCCTCTGTCCGCTTGTTGTTGTTTTTGTTCCTGTTGTTCATCTTCTTGTTCTTGTTCTTTTTGTTCTTCTCCTCCTCTTCCTCCTTCTTCTCGTTCTTATTATTGTTACATGTTTTATGACAAGCTTGGCTCACTTTTGCTTTACCCTTTTCTCCTCTGGAAATAACAAAACAAACAAAACAAAAGAGTTTTTCTTCTTCTCCAGCATCCTCTCCGCCTATTGCTCGGCGAATTGACCCTAATCCAAGAGCTGCTGTGGTACCAATTTTCATTCCTTTTTTTTAAAAAAATCGTCAAACAACTCTACATGTAGTAGTTGCGTTCGTACACTGTAGAACTAACAAAATTAAAACACCTTAGCCCAAATCACCACTTTCATCACCACTTATTGGACATCCGGAACGGATAGATGCTCTGAACCTGACTCCTGCCAAACCTCAGATTCCTGGTTTGCCTTCCTTCCTTCCTTCCTCTTTACATCGTCTGTCTTCTGTTTCTTGTTCTTCTTCAAACAATACAAATTTCAAAATATTTACTGTTTTCCTTGTTGCAGAAAACATCGCGAATGACTTTAAAGAATTCAAGTTACGGACACTCGCCATGCAAAGAGAAAGAAAGATGAAAGAATTCCTGGCGTTTAGCACCGCCTGGGATAAGAGAGCCTCCGCTCCGAATTCGCCCCTTTTACGCTCTGTCCAAAACTTAGGAAGAAGAGGAACCATCTCCGGTCCTGCCCCTCCCCTCTCGATCCTTGATACCGCCATTTCTCTGACCAAAGAAATGGAGAAGGGAAAGGAAAAACAAGTTGAAAAACAAACGACGACTCCAAAATCGCAGGAAGCTGCGCAACCCTCCACAAAACAACCAGAGAAACAACAAGATCAAGATAAAAAAGCGCCACAAGAGACTAATGCCGCTAAGAATGTACAGCAGCAACCAACAACTGCGGCAGTTCCTCAGAAAACAGAACCCACCAAAAAATCGGAACCCTCACAAACGCCTTTCGTGCAGTCCTCTGCCACCACACCTGCTACTCCTTCTCCTGCGGCAGCCTCATCACCCGCCCCCTCTTCTTCTGCTTCTACCACTGCTGCGCCTGGTGTTGCCACTACAATACCATCCTCTTCCTCCTCTACCGCTGCTGGTACTGCGGCTACACCCGCCCCCGCTCCTGCATCGTCAGAAGATAGCAGCACAACAGCTGCGGCCTCTACCACTCCTGCCAAAAAGCCTTTAGCTTCCAAGTTGAACCCCAATGCCAAGGCCTTTACTCCAGTGAGTGTTCCTTTGCGCTGTTTCTTTCTTCCTTTTAACCCCTTTTTCTCTCTGCTATTTTCAAAAAAAAAAAAACAAAACAAAGAAACGGGCTACAGCGGCATTATCTCCAACCAACAGGACTATCGTGCCTGGTGGCGGTGCTGCCACCACAGGAATGATGATGGTATCCGGACCAGAAATGGTTCCTGCCTACGGCATGAATCCTTACCGCAATCCCTATGCCCGCCCTGAGGAGATGATGGACATATACGGCAGGCCGCCAATACCTGGTGGGCCTCAGCCTGGTGGTCCCCGGCGCTTGGATTCCTACGGCATGCCCATCCCCACTGCTGTGCCTTATCCTGGCTCACCTCCTCCACAGGTTCTACTTCTCAGTTCCACCACCTCTCTTTTCTCCTCCCTCTCTCCCTCTTCAATTGGCAATTAACTTCAAATTTTTTCTCGTTCATATGAAGATGATGTACGGTCCTCCGGTGCCACAAGGCTACCCTATCCCGCCTCACAGCGGTGGTGCTGGTGGAGGTGCTCCCATGCAACTGCCGCCAGGACAGCAACCCTACGGCTACATGCCACCGCAGCAGCAATACCATCATCCGCATCATCCACCTCCGCACCATCATCACCCCCACCATCCGCCTCCCCACGGTTCCCCAATGTACGTACCGCCGGGTGGTCCCCCTCCACAGGGTCCTGGAAGTCCTTTGATGGGAGGTCAATTCAGTCCAACGGGCAGCCCTGTCATCCCTCCTCACTCTCCGTCCTCCACTGGCGGAGGAAGCAGGTCCCGCAGCGGCAGCCAAGGAGGGATACCTCCTTCCAGCCCTCCTCCTTCCCCTCAACAACAGCCTCCTCATCATTATGGCGCTGCCGCAGCATCTCCTCAACAACCCGGAATGATGCAGCGTGGTTATCACATTCCACAATAACAACAAGGCGGCCCTCAACAGGGAAGACCCCCAGCGGTGGCGGCTGGCGCGTTCTATCCTACTAACCCGCAGGCATCAGGAGGGCCAGGCAAGGAGCAGTTCAAAGTGCCGAACACCGACATGCTGCCCTCCTAAAAATTCTATTTTTTCTTTATAATTTTCCCATGACGACATTAAATACATCCGTGACGACATGATAGTATCTAGGCGTGTTAGATAGATGAAAATTCATTTACCGCCAATTTCCCTTTTCTTTTTTTTCAAATAAGAGAGAGAGAAAAAAAAGAAAAGCCCGGCGGAGTAGTAGAAGCGGGGGGGGTGGGTGGCTTTCGTTCTTTGCCTCACTCTTTTTTTTTTTTTTTCATTTTCCCTCTCCCTTCTCCTCTGGAGCAAAAAAAAAAAAAAATAAGTTGAAAAGAGCTCTCCTGGCTGCCGCTACTTTTTTTTTGACAGTTTCGACTTGGGTTGGGTAACTTCGATTAAAGAAAAAATGACTGCAGTCCTGGTCCCGCCGTCTTCCTCTGGCTCCGACGTTGAACAATGGATTAGCCAGCTGCTTGAGTGTAAACCTCTCTCGGAGGAGGCTGTAAAAGCACTTTGCGAAAAGGTTTTATATTTTCGCAACTGTTTTTTTAACAGATATCATCCATTCGTTACATTTAGTTTTTTTTTTTTCATCTCCACCTTCCTTCATCTCATCTCTTGTGCTTCTTTGAAAAAACAAAAAGGTCAAAGAAGTCCTGGTTGAAGAAAAGACAGTACAGCCTGTCCGGTGCCCAGTAACATTGGTGGGAGACATCCACGGCCAGTTCTACGACCTCAAAGAGCTCTTCCGAATCGCCGGCAAGGCACCGGAGACCAACTTTCTCTTCCTGGGGGACTATGTGGACCGCGGCTACTACTCCGTGGAGACCGTCTCCCTGCTCTTTGCCCTGAAGCTGCGGTGGAGAGAACGGATAACGCTGATGCGGGGCAACCATGAGAGCCGACAGATCACCCAGGTCTATGGCTTCTACGACGAATGCGTACGAAAGTACGGCAATGCCACCGTTTGGCAGGAGTTCACCAACCTCTTTGACTACCTGCCTCTTGCTGCCATAGTTGAAAACGAGGTTTGTAAAACTTTGGTCCTTCTTCTTCTCCGTTCTTCCCTGGTCATTTTTCTTTGTTGTTTTCTTGCCTCCTGTTCTCTTCTCTCCTCCGCTCAATTCAGAAACACTCAATAGGTGTTTTGTCCGCATGGAGGATTGTCTCCTTACCTGGACACTTTGGATGACGTGAACGCCATCGAGCGCTTCCGGGAGGTGCCCCACGAAGGCCCCATGTGCGACATCATGTGGTCTGACCCCGATCACACGATCGATGGGTGGGGCATGTCCCCTCGCGGCGCTGGCTACATCTTTGGCCATGACGTCTCCAAGAAGTTCAACCACGCCAACGGACTGTCTTGGATCACACGCGCACATCAACTCGTGATGGAGGTATGTTTTAACGATCAGAGTAACTATGAGGGCTAGTTAACAAATGGCTGAAAAAAAAAACAAAGGGATACCAATGGACACACGATGAAAACGTTTTGACGCTGTTCAGCGCACCCAATTATTGCTACCGGTGCGGCAACCAAGCCGCCATCATGGAGTTGGATGAAGGAATGAACAAGCACGTGTACGTCTTTCTTTTTGGCCTCTCTTTCCTCCCACAGGAAGGACTATTTTTTTTTTTTCGTAATTTGCTCACGTTGTTTGCCTCCCCCCCAAAAAAAGTATTCAATATGATCCGGCACCACGAGAGCTACGAGAAGGAGAGCCTAAAGTCACTCGTAAACCGCCAGAGTACTTTCTGTAGCAGCAGAAATCCATTGTATTTTTTTTCTTTCTCTCTTTTTTTTTCTCGCAATTAATTTCAGTTTTGGTTTGTGTCGACGATCCTGATTTCATGTCGTCCCGAAAATGTAAAGATTCATGTCGTTAGTCTTGGGTCGTCATGAAGGAAGGGACACAAGAAAGCAATACCGCCAAGAGAGATCGTTTGGCCTCGATGAACGCGGAAGCACCAAAGAACGATTGCGATTATGGCACCAATGGCTATGTGGAGCGACACCTCCTTTGCGGTAAATATAAATGAATTATTCTCTCTGTTTCTCTTTGTCTCTCTGTCTCTCTCTCTCTCTCTTTACGGTGTGCAATTACTCGTAGGTAACTCTATAAAAGTGGAGCCGAATCCGCCGATACGAGTGCGCACCAGCACTGAGTTGTTTTTCGACGATCTGAAGAAAGGTACGTCCTCGTGTCCTGTCTGTTCTCCATCTTTTTTTCAGTTTGAAGCCCCAAAAAAAATAAAAATAAAGAGAAACCAAACTCTTTTGTTGTTCCACAACCAGGAGCTTCTCTGCTGATTCAAAATGAAGAAGAAGAAAATGAGGAGAACCATGCCACCTCTTCAAGGACAACGGCCAAAACAAAAGAGAAAGACTCTTACTATCACAACTGCAACCACCACAACAGCGACAACGATCACAAGCACAATACATTACGGAGAGCAAGCAAAGACGAGAAGACGACAAAGAAGAAGATGAAGAAGAAGAAGAAGAAGACACAAAAGAAACAGAAAGAGAAAGAAAAAGCGGACGCGGACGCGGACGCGGTTGGCGGTTCGAAGCTGCGTCGCAAGGGAATGCTCATACCTCCGTTGTTGGTAAACATGGCCGCTTTTGGAGACTCCTCCCTTAGTGCTGAAAACTTGAGAAGCTTGGAGGAGTCCTACGACCTCGAGTTACCTCCACGACCTCCTTCCGGTTCGCATTCCTCTTCTCTCTCTCTCTCTCTCTTCTCTGCTGCTCTCATGTCTCAGCTATCTTCTGTCTTCGCGCTCCTCCCTGTCTTCCCTATTTCTTCTCTCTCTTATCTTTGCTTGTTAAATATGTTTAGTGAGGGAGACGAGACGAACCCGGAGGAACTTTCCCAAAAAGGCAGAAACTTGGGACTTTCGTCACACCCACATTGGCACATATGGTACTGACGATGATCAGGGCTCAGAGGACGAGGCCTCCTCTTCAGGTATCGTCTTTCCTTGTGGTTCTCTATGCCTTTCCTTTGCCACTCATTCCTCCTTATCATACAAACAAATAACAGCCGACAGCACGCATGGACAAGGAGCAGGAAACGCAGGATGGGCCACCAGGAGAAGGACGCCGGGGGTTATCTTTGGGGTGTCGTTGGACGATGTAATGCTCCTCCAACCTGACAGACAAAGTCCTCCTGATGTGTTGGTAGCTCTTTTAGATGGTATTGTACGTTCAGGAGGATGCGAGACACAGGGCTTATTTAGGTACAACGCAAAGAGACAGAGAGACAGAGAGATAAACGGAAAGAAGATTGCAGAAAATACTAACACAGCTATCTTTAAAAGGGTGCCGGGAAGAGTCGATTATATGGAAGAACTTAAACAGCAGCTAAATAATGGAGACTACCGTATAAAACAGGGTATTGACCCACACGTCGTTGCTTCAGTACTTAAAGAGTGGCTGGCACGACTTTCGGTTCCACTCATTCCTCCTTCTTTGCAGTACGTTCTCCCTGATATTCTCCCCTACTTCCTTCACGCTTCACTTTTTTGTTCTTCACGTATTCTTATTCTTATTCTTCTTGTGCTTCTTTGTTGTTCTTCTTCTCGTCTTCTTGTTGTGTTCCCATTTGTTAACATCTGTCATTCACGGTTTCTTGATATACAATGAAGTCAAAAATGTTTGGCGAAGGTTGCAGAGCCAACAGAATGCATCGCTATGTTGAACGAACTTCCGCCTTACCACAAACAAACAGCGGATTACTTTATATCTTGGTTACAACGGCATTCTCTGCGGCCTGAAATCCAAGCTCTCACTCGCATGGACATTCGCAGTACTGCTATGGTACCTTCTTCCCTCTTTCTTGCTTCTCGTTTCTGCTTCATTCTTCATGCACCTATTTGTGTGCATTGCAGTGACGACTTCTTTGTTCATACTCAATTGTCATGTGAACAGGCATTGGCACCTTGCTTTTTCAGAACGACGGGAGAGGATATGGAAGGCATGATCGCAGAAATACAGATGCAAATCAAGTTTTTGGTTAACGTTTTCATGTTGCATGGTGTTGGTTCCACTACGGTACTCTCCTTTCTTTACATCTTCTTCCAGTCTTGAGTTTTTACTCATCAAATCATCAGTCGCAAAAGCCTTCCTTTCATCAACTCAATGCACCTGATCACACACAACTCAGAGGTTCAACCCTTCGAGTTAGAGCAACCACGACCAATACCCATAACCAACGTACCTCTCTTTTTCTCCATCTGTCTTCCTCTCTCTCTCTCTTTGCTTCACTGTTCTCTATACTTACCTCTCTCTCTCTCTCTCTCTCTCTCTCTCTTGGACACACCAATAGGGAAGAAGCAAGACACATCAAACCTTCGCAAAACATTTATTCGCCGTCCTTCCTTCCAACTGGCAATTGGTGATCAGGGAGCTAAACCACAAAACGAACCAACTGACAATGCAGCTGCGCAAACTACAAGCGACAAAACGAAAGAAGAAGAGGAGGACTCTTCAGCTTCTTCCATTTCTGGAGTATCTCGCTTCAAGAAATGGCAAGAGAAGTCGCGAGCAAAGGCGCAAGCTGCAGCCAAGCTGCGAGCCGAACGGAAAGAGCAAGTCAGTCAGGCTGCTGCTGAGATCAAACGACACAGAGAAGAGAACAAATGACGAAGGAAAAAACGGTATATGGTTGTGTGTTTGTGTGTACATACCGAACGAAGAAAGAAAGCTATCAACTGGAATCGCTGTAGTCTCTCCTCTTTTCTTTTTTCTTTTCTTTCTTTCGTTTCTTTCTTTTTTCTTTTCTGTCCTTTCGTCTCTTCTTTTTCTCCTTCCTTCCTTTTGTTTCCTTTTTCTTGTTCTCTTTCTTCTGCTCTTCCGTTCTTCTCGCTCGTTCTTCGGTTCTTCGTCTCTGCCTTTCCTCCTCTTTCCACCGCTCCAACTTTTCGTCTCGGATGACAAAAGGAGAGGAAGGGGTCGCTTCGTTTTCTGCCTCTGCTCCTTCCTCTTTGTTTGATGCTGCAAAGATGCTCTTCATTCTCTCGCTGCCGCCTCTCATGTAAGCAAATGAGCCTCTTCCTTTCACTCTCTTAAACTTGGGTCCTATCATTGGTGCCGCTGCGGACTCGTCATGTTTGTTCTCTTCTTCCTCCTTTTCATCTCGTTGTCGTTCACTTTCCTCTTCTTTCTCTTTTCTGTGTCGTTTTCTTGAGTTTGTCGCTTCTTCGTCTTTTCTGGCTCTT
The DNA here is from genome assembly GCA_031835245.1 of Balamuthia mandrillaris. Taxonomy (NCBI): domain Eukaryota; phylum Discosea; order Longamoebia; family Balamuthiidae; genus Balamuthia; species Balamuthia mandrillaris. The sequence goes on from JAVKOQ010000218.1 coordinate 86,754, forward strand.
CGTTTTCTTCTTCGTTCCATGCCTTCTCTCTCGTAACAATCCTCTTGCCTTCGTTGCAACTCGTTGCTACCCACCGTGTGTGAAAGCAAGTTTTGCAAGAAGACCTTGTCCGGCACTTTCTTCTTGGCTTGAGCAGAGGCAGCCAGTCGCTGGCCGGGGTGCAAAGCTTGCCATTGATCCAGAAGAGAGGTCGATGTGGGTGCCAGTCCCAAGTAGGCCAACACGCCCTCTTTCTCTGCACGTTTCTGGGCTTCACGTGTCTCCTGCATGATCAACTGGGCAGCCAGTTGATCCAATTCATCTTCTTCCATCTTTCTTTCCTTCAAGCAAAGTGACGTCACCAGTTTTTGTTCCTTCGGCAATGTCGATATTTTGTAATCAATAATTCCCCACTACAAATTATCGAAAATACATTTCTGTTTTATTTGTCTACAAAAATTATTTGCGTCTTTTTCGCTCAGCGAATTTTTTTTTGTGGACGACAAACGGAACACCCATCGATAGCCTGCCGATTGGCAATCCCAATAAAAGAGAATCTTTCTTCGTTGATCTTTTCCAATGTTCCTTTTAAAGAGAATCCAGATGCCGTCCTCGTGA
>JAVKOQ010000219.1:0-87247 GCA_031835245.1 Balamuthia mandrillaris
AGAACCGCCACGAGGGTACCCCTTACCCTTTATGAGTCCTTTTGTTTCTTCTTTCTTCACTGCTTTTTTCATTTGTCATCCTGTCAAACTGGCCTTTATAGAAAGGCCTAAAAATTGTTTTAAAAAAAATAACAAGAAGTTAATAAAGAATTCTCTCAAAACGAAAACAAGAAACAAGAAACAAGAAAATCTCAAAAGCTAAACACAACTTAAAAATCAATGAAAACCAAAAGTTAAAACACAAAGAAAAAAGAAAAAAAAAAAGAAGGAAGTGAACTGAACCTCTTTCTCTGTTGTCTACTGTACAGGTAAACAGAACATGAGGAAAATTATAGAAGAAGCAGCTATTTAAGAAGACGCAATTTGTCGTTCCAACTCTTCCAATTCACGATATAGCCGCTCCACCGCCTCATCGGTCTTTGTTTTTCCACTTTCCCCATGCTTCCTCTCTGCCTTTTCTTGCCCGTTCGCTTTCTTGTCCTCTTCTCTTTCCACTGCAGGAGAAGAGGAACAAAAAGAAGTAGAGCAAGATGAAGGAGGAGGAGAGTAGAATGGCAAAAGTTCTTTTAAGGCATGGCGACACCACCGCGCGGCCTCATGGAAGTTGCCCTCTTCTTTGTGAAGGGCGACCAGCTCTTGCATTGAGCTCAGTTTGAGCTGCGCTGCAGCTGGTGATGCTGCTGCAAGTGACTTTATCAAGAATTGCTCTGCTGAACGTTTGCAGAATGTAGGAGAAGAGGAAGAAAATGATGATGAAGAAGGAGGAGGAGGGATAGGTAAACGAGCGAGGGAGAGAAGAGCAATAGCGATGTTGTGGAAGAGTTGGCTGGCGGGAGGGTCTGGCAGCATTGGTACTTCTCTTTGGGTCACTATTAAAACAAGGAATAAGACGAGGCGACATGTGAGAAAAAGGCCACAAGAGAGAGAGAGAGAGAGAGAGAGAGAGAGAGAGAGAGAGACAGAGAGACAGAGAGAGACAGAGACAGAGACAGAGACAGAGACAGAGACAGAGACAGAGACAGAGACAGAGACAGAGACAGAGACAGAGACAGAGACAGAGACAGAGACAGAGACAGAGACAGAGACAGAAGACAGAGACAGAAGACAGAGACAGAGACAGAGACAGAGACAGAGACACAGAGACAGAGACAGAGACAGAGACAGAGACAGAGACACAGAGACAGAGACACAGAGACAGAGAGACAGAGAGGTGAACCTGGTTGGTGTTGTGGTCGATGAAGAATGGACAAAGAGTCGTCATCCTCCCTAAGCACAGAGATAACGTGTTCAAACGAAGCTACAGCTCGTTCTAAGTATAACTTTGATGACCGATAATGCCGATGGTAATGGCTCTGATCCTTGTTGTCTAACGCCGCCATCAAAGACTGGGCATGACGTCCTCTATGCAACCAAAGATCTCCCATGATCTTGTGGGCCTCACTGCTAAGTAACTTCACTTTGGTGTTTTCAAATTCTATAGAACACATTATGTTAAGATTAAACACAAGAAAAGCTAAGAAGGAAGAAGCAACAAGAAAAAAAAAAGAAACGATAAGAAAGAAAGGCGGCAAACAAACCAGAGAGACTGTCTTTAGAGGCAAGAGCAGAAGCATAGTCGATCACTTGCGATAAATACTGTTCGGCTTCAAGAAAATAATGACTCAACGTCTCGCTGCCATCGTTGCTGTCATTCCTCCTCCTCTCTATTCGTCTCAACAAATGTTGGGCTAAGAGCAGATTGGACAGAGCGCGTCTCTCCTCTGCCGCAGCGTTACTGCTCCGGTGGTCGGCCACAGTGCCGCCATTGCTATCGTTGTTGTTGTCGTTGTCCTCCTGCCGAGCAAAAGCCAAGAAACCACGAAGACAGTTGCTCTCCAAGTCCAACAGATTCGCTCTGGAGTATTCCGCAGCTACCATGTATGATTTGATCAGATTCACCAAAAAGCTGAAAAGGGTAGAGCTCAAAAAAATAAACCTTGTTGAAGCAACGGATGTTGCAGGTCCGGAAAGGCGTCCAACCAAACTTTGTGTGGCCTTCGTTTGGGGTCATCCTCAACGACGCGGGAAGAGGAGGAGGTCTTGTAGCCGCCACGGCCACCCGAGGTCAGGAGCGAAAAGCGCTCACGCTCGCGCAACGGCAGGGCTATGTTACGAGAGGCATCGGAAGCGAGCAGAGTCCGCGCAGCTGGGCTTGTGACGGTCGGGTGCGTTGCCAAAGAGCAGCGTCGGAAGCAAAGCGGAAGAAGAGGGCCGTTGCGCAGCATCGTTTTTTCTTCTTTCTTTTCTTTCTTTTTCTTTTTCTTTCTCTCCAAAAGCGCCGTGCAGCAATTGAACTCAAACCCAGCAGCATTCGAGGTCATATAAGCTGTTTGTACAGAGATGAAGCTGAAAAACTGCAGAATTCGTGTAGCCCTCAACCTAGTGAGCTTCAAAGGTGAAGAATTTGTGCTCCAGGTGCTGACCTCATCCCATGCTTTGACAAATTATCTTCTGCTTTTATCGACCCACTGCGCATCGATTTCGACCCCATTATGTCTGTACATGTTCCAATCACTTTCAGCTGTCCCCGCTTGGACGTCATGCAAACGATTACCGTCTTCCCTCCAGGTTCACCTACCGATAATTATCGCAGCAGATTTGGGTTGCTTTATTAGGCCGCATGCACCCCAAACAAAAATATTTGTTCGCGCAAAACGTAAAAGAAAGACCAGGTCGTCGCCATCCTTTTTGCTTCGGCATTCAATCACTCCACCTCCTCTGATTTCTTCGTGTGTTGTTGTTGTTGTTGTTGTTGTTGTTTCCAGGTAGGTTCTTTTTTTTTGATGTTGTCAACGTTGTCTCTCCACTTGCCAAATCTGATTCGGATCGATCGATTGATTAGATTGCAAGAAGAAAGATAACCTCGAGAGGTGACAAATTAAAAAAAATGAGGGCCAACCTAAAGTTGCCGGGCGAGCCTGGCAGCATCGGCAAGAAAAAATCCAAGGCCTCGGGAAAGAGCTCCACCAAGCTGGTCGGCACAAAGTACACCTCTTTGGAGATGAAGGAGATCAAGCTCTTGTTGGGCAGCAAGCCGAGCTACCCCATCTACCTCGACTTTAGCTCCTCTCAGTTTCAGCTGGAGAACAATGACTTTTTGTTGTCTTGCCCTAACGTCATCAAAGAGTATTTATATCCTTCGCTGCTCTTCTCTCCTCTCTCTCTCTCTCTCTCTCTCTCTGCCTCTCTCTGCTTGGCTTTGCTTTTCTCAGCCATCTCTGCTTTTCTCGTTCTCTCTTCGCTTTGCTCAGGCTTTTCTGCTTGCTCTCTCTCTCTTCTCTCTTTCTCTCTCTCTCTCTCTCTCTCTCCTCTTAGTCTTTCTGTCTCTCCTAATGTCTTTCTCTGTTATGTCTGGTCTCATTTCTGTTATCTTTTTTTTCTAATGTCTCCTTTTTATACAGAATAAACCTCTCTAACAACTCTTTGACCGACTGTGCGAACGCGTTTGAGCATTTGGACAAACTCAAGTGCCTCGTCATCGACAACAATGCTCTCAGCGATATGCAATTCAAAGGCCTCACTTCCTTGCTCACCCTATCTCTGGCAAACAACCGACTAAACTATTTGAACTCTATGACGGACCTCCAGAAAGTCATCAACTTAAACCTTTCTGGAAACAAACTTACAGGCAAGACACTCTTGCGTCGTTTCGCTTCTGCTGCTCTCATTCCCTTTTTCTTTCTTTTCCTCTGCTTCTCTTCCCCTCTGTCGCTCTTTCTCTTTTCATTTTATCTTAGCCCCGTTTTCGCCTTTCCCTTCTCTTCCTCTTGCTTCCTTTTCTTTTCTCACTTTTTCTCTTGACCTGACTTTCTCTTTTCATTCTATTTTTCCTCGCAGCTGGTTTTGACCAACTTTCCAAGCTTAAATCTCTGAAAGTGTTAGACCTCGGCAACAACAACATCGACTTTAACATCTCTCATTTCTACAATCGAATCCTGGTATGTCTCAAGAAGTTGCCAAAGCTTGCCTACTTGAGCTTTCAAGGCAACCCGTGTGAGTTCAACATCCCTGAGTTTCGCTTGTTTGTAATCAATGAGCTACCTCAGCTCACTTACCTGGATTGGACTTCAGTCACGAAAGAGGTGCTTTTGTTCACACACCCCCTCCTCTGCTCTTGTTCGCGTTTTTCCTTCAGTAACACTTCCTCTTGTAGGAAAAAAGCAGAGCTGCAAAGTTGGCTGCCGCCGATACATGGAAGGACAAAGTATTTGCATTTCTTCTTTCTTCTCTTATTGCTTCCTCGATTTTCCTTCTTCGTTTTTTCTTCTTTTCTTTTCCTTATTTCTTTATTTTTTTCCAATGAAGGATTTGCTGGATAGAGATAGAAGCAACAGAAGACAAAGTGTTAATTCCAAAGGTTCTGCGGTCCTTGAACGCACCTCAAGCAGCAGAACTGGTTCCGCCATTCATGCCAAGCGGTCAAAGGCCCCTGAACAAGAACAAGAACAAGAAGATAAAGCTCGTCTTTTGGAACAGCTGTTATTCGGGTTGGACGGAGAGACAGACCCTCTGGATGCCATCATTCCAGAGGGCGATGACCTTAACCTATCTTTAGATATGAAAGACGACGACGGCGCTGATCCCCTTGATGACATTTTGAACTATCTCTCTCCTCGTACCGCTGGCGATGGCAGCCTCATCATGTACAACCGCCTTCTCGCTGTGTTTTGTTTTTTAATTGACCAACCTTGTTTTTTGCCGGCTTCCCTCCTTAATATTGGCGTGTTCTACCTCTTGTAAACAGTGAGGATGGGACCCAGTCGGTGCGATCCAGAATGAACACTGTTCTCTCCGACTTTGAACTCGCTTCTAGCGATGCCTCAAATAGCGTCTCGGTGCCTCCCCCTCAAGAGGATGCTTTCTATACCCTTGTAGATGGTGTGCTGGATACCGGACTTCAGGTTTCTATTCTTGCTTGCGTTCGTGTTCTCTCTCTCTCTGCTCACTCCATTCTGTGCTGTCTAGGAAAAAGCGGAGGAGGCCACACCTCAAACACCAGAAGGAAACAGTGCTGCCAACTATTTAGAGATTTTGTACGATATGATCAACGAAAATGCTGAAGAAGCCAATAAGCAAGAAGAAAGTCCCTCCAAGTTAGCAGCTACGCCAAAGCAATTGCCGCCACGAGCTCGACCTCCTTCCAGGTTTGTTGATAGCACCGGAGGAGGAACAGGTTCCAGACGTGGCAGCTCTATGGCTGGATTTGACGATGATAACCTCTTTGAACTGCTCGATGAGATTATGCAAGAAAAACCAGCTGACAGTACGTTTTCTTATTCTCTCACCTTAGTTCTCTCTTTTCTCTTCGCTCCCCTCTTCTTCGTTTTATCGGCTTTTCTTGTCTATGCTTTCTCTTGGCTGTATTCTTATCAGTATGTAAAAAAAGCAACGAATGCACTGGCAGCAGCACCTATTGCACCCCCAAAGAGCGACTCCGATGCAGACTTAGATGAACTGGAAAGAACTATCAACGCGCTGGAACTAACATTAGATGCAACTGGTGCAAGAGAAGCAGAACTGAAGCAGAAACAAGAAGAGGAGGAACAACGGAGGCAAGCAGCGGCAGAAGAAGCTGCAAGAAAGCAACAACAAGAAAGAGAAGAACAACGGAGAAAGGAACAAGAATTAGCTGCAGCTGCAGCGGCAAGAAAGCGCGCGGAGGAACAAAAAAGGCTATCTGTGCAACAACATCAACAAAGATTATCCCAACAACCTCAACAACAAAGAGGAGATGGAGCCACTTCAGCCAGAAGCTCGATTAGAGGACTGGAGGAGGTCATTCATGAGGAAGATTTGTACAAGCAGCTCGACCAAGGTCTTTTGCTCTTTTGTGTTTCTCTTTGTTTCTCTTTGTTTTCTTTATCTTTTTTTGGTTCGTTGCTATTTACTTCTTGTTATCCTTGTTCTTGTTCTTTATTCTATTCTTTTTGCAGTGACATCCGCATCAGGAGGTTCTCTATTCCAACCTTGGATAGCGCATCACTACGAGCTCTCCTTTGGCAGGAAGCTCGGTATGGGCACTTTTGGTAACTCGTTTGAGGGCATTGTGCGAGAAAGAAGGGTCACCATCAAACGATTGAACCTTCAACGCTTTGCCCAGCCATTCCTTGATAAATTGACGGAAGAATGTGCTTATCTTAGGTTTGTTTATTTGTTTGCTTGCTGTTGGACCCTTGCTGAAACTTTTTCCTCGCATATCCATAACAATTATAGCACTCTCCGCCATCCGAACGTGTGCGACTTGATAGCTGTTTGTGTGAATGAAGAGATTTGCACCGTTTCAGAGCACGTCAACGGCACCAACCTGTACGGCGCCTTGCGTCAACAAGCAAACCAGGTGGACTTGGATTGGATATTGAAAGTTGCGCGAGGCATCGCCGATGGCATGGCATACCTGCATGAAAAGAACGTTCTGCATCTGGACTTAAAGTCTAAAAATGTTATGGTATGAAACCTATTAAGCTAACTCATTTTCCTAAACTAACAAAACAAAAACATTTTAAATAATACCAAACACAGATCGATAGAAGCCAAAACGCTCGCATCAACGACTTTGGCCTTCTATGCGTGAAGACTGAAGTAAACAGAACAGGCTTCGCCACACCTCAATACTGCGCTCCTGAGCTGTTAGCCGAAGAGCCGATCAACGGCAGAGCGGACGTCTACAGCTTTGGTCTGATCCTTTGGGAGATGTTTACGAGGGAGGATCCCTTCAAGGGATTGGCAACCAAGCAGATCAGAGAAGCTGTTATTGCGAATCAGAGACCGGCACTCCCGCTTTGTCCGTTTGTGTTCACAAAGTTAATTCAAGCTTGTTGGAATGGTTTGTTCGTTATATTTTTTGTTTTGTTGCTTATTTTATTCATGCTGTATTTGTAAAATACAGAGATGCCAGAAAAACGGCCGTCATTCAAGGTTATCGTTAAGATTTTGAGCCAACCCAAGAGTGAGCTTCTCAAATACGATCCTCCTGGCGTTTCTCCCTCTCCCCAACCTTCTACTCGTATGTCTTCCTTATCTCGTCCTTTATTTTCGCTTTCTTCTCAAATCTCCTGTTTTATATTCTCTCCTCTTTTTCTAAAAATTGATTGAATTTTGTATTTAGCTGCCACACCTCCCCCGGTTACCGCTACTGCTGCCAGAGAACCTGGTGTCATGAATAGCTCTACCCCCCTTCATCACCAAGCTCAATCATCATCTCGACAAACGTATGCTAGTGAAGTGGTGGGCACGATCCGCTTACCACCGGCCGGCAGCAATAAAGCAGACAAGCTTCAAATAGTACTTACTCGCATTGAGGAAATGTTGCGTTCTCCCAACATGCAAGCCAGGCTCAAAGCTCTTCGTGCCATTTGTGACTTTGCCAAAGAAGGTTCGTTTATCCGAAATATTTCCATTTTCTTTCTTTCTTTCTTTGACGCGTTTTACATTTAAACTTAAACCGTTGGTTAAATATGTAGAAGCGAATTGCGTTGCGATTTCGGACTCGCCAGTGATGGCCTTGCTTTTGCAAAACAGCGAATCGACGGAAGAGATTGTAAAGGAACAATCTCTGCGTGCTTTGGGAGTGCTTTCGGAGTCTGGTTGAGTGTTTTTTTCTCTTTCTCTTGCTCTTGCTCTTTCTCTTCATTTTTGTGTTTGATTATCTTGTTTACTTCCAGTCCCTTTCATTCCATTCTTGTAATCTACTAACATTCATATGTAACCTACCAACACAAAAAACATTTAGAACAATGTGCCGCTAAAATCGGAGCTGAAGCCATTCCAGTTGTTGTTCGTCAACTTAGCGGTCATCCACAAGCCACTAACGATGCCATCACTCTGCAAGCCCTCAAAGCTCTCTCCAAGCTGGCCGTTCCTGAGTCCAATCAAAGCCTCGTGGAAGGCAACGGCGGCATTTACATCCTTGTACAAATGCTTTCACGACCAAATGAGCTCATACAAATGCAGGCGGCCACCGCGTTGTCCGGTTTAGTGACCTCCGAAGCCAACCAAATACAATTCTACAAGTCGAATGGCATTCAGCCTTTGTTGAAGTTGTTGAACTCGCCGAACCCTGGTATACAGTTACGAGTTTTGGCGACGCTGGCAAGTTTGACTACAAATGGTAACGTTTGCTTTTATTCTTTGAGTTTTTATTTCTGCCTTTGCTTTCTTCTCCAATTTTTTGCACTAACGTTTACACCTCAAAAACAGCCAAAATGGAAGCTATAGTCTGCAAAGTGGGCGTGCTTGATCGTTTTGTGCATCTATTGGCTTCCAAGAGTCCGCTTCTGCAAAAGCAAGCCGTTCAGTCAGTTAATCAATTCGCAGAAAAACGTTCGCAATTTTTTATCTTTCTTCTCTCTCTCTCTCTCTCTCTCTCTCTCTCTCTTGTGTATATTATTTTACGTTCGGTTGACTTATTTATGCTGCAGCACAAGCGAGAAGACATATGTTCAGGAACGGCGTGATGGACGCTCTTCTGAGAGTCTTTTCCCAGGACACTATTGACCATGAGCTCCTTTATCTAACCAGCAAGGCTCTAGCAAACTTTATGATTGATGGTTTCTCTCTTTTTTCTCTATCTGATTTCTCTCCCTATCTATCGCTTCTCTATTCCCTTATTCCAGTCACTTTGTCATTTACCCTGTTCTTGCATTATCTTCTAAAAAAAAAACACACACACACACAGAACAACACTGTGAAAGTTTACAAGCGAAGGGAGGAATGGCACCAATGTTACGCGCCCTGGGAACTCCATTTGACAACGTGCGCGAGCAGGTTACCAAGTTAGTCTCTCACCTCCTCCAAAACGAGGCCAACCGACAGGAGCTTGTCATGAAGGGCGGAATTCCTCCTTTGGCCGAGATGTTGACCGCAGAAGGAAGCAATGAAGCTATTCAACTTCACGCTTTGAACGCTTTGCTTCGCATCGCACAGGACAAAGGTCAGAGCTTAGAAGTATTAGGCGCTTCAAGCTTGATTCCTGCTCTCTCCGATCATTTCTTGGAAAACACAAACGCTCCGATGGACGCTTCTTCTTCGTCATCGGACGAGATACAAAGAACGGCGGTCAAACTGATGGCTTTGTTGAGCACTTGTGCGATGAATAAGGAGCGCATAGCGTTGGCGGATGCCATTTGTCATTTGGTGCCCTTGACGGAGTCAGAGAATGAGGAGATCAGAAAGGCTGCTCTCTTGGCACTCGCTAATATTTCAGACAATGGTATTTAAACCCCTTCCTTACTCTTGCTGTTTTCAATTTTTTAAATGTTTCACTTACATATAACATACAAAATAGCACAATGCCGAGAAGGAATAACAGATGAAGAAGGATTGTACCCATTACTCAAAGCATTGAGCGACAGCGATGCTGAGCTTCAAGAACGTGCCATTTGGGCAATCTCAAACTTTGCTGGCGACTGTACATTCCTTCTCTCGCCTCTCTCTCTCTCTCTTGCTCTGCTATTACTCTTTTTACTTTACTTTCTTCTGGGAAGTGGGTAATTGTTAACTGTGTTTTTTGATGTTGATATAAAGCGGACACACATAAAGAGATCCGGCAAATAGGATTACGACAAATAGTGGAACTGCTCTCTTCCTCTCACGCCATGTGCCAATCTCTTGCCTTGAAGGCCGTCATTCTGCTCGTTCAAAAAGCTGGTACAGTGTATTTTTTCAAAAAAAAAAAAAGTGCATTGCCATCTTTACTCACATTATATAATCTATAACAGTTAACAGTGACAACAAAGAAGCAATCAAGCAACTTGGTGGAATTGGGAAATTGCAGAGCCTTCACAACTCCCCCAACCGAACTGTTTCTGTGGCATCGCGAAAGGCCGTGGAACTGCTTTCCATGTGAAGGAAATAATATTCGTGTTTTTTTTTTTTGCTCCAATCTTTATTAGTAACCAAGTTGAGCTCCTGCTTTTCTCCTCTCTCTCTCTCTCCTCTCTTCTCTCTCTCGTCCTCTCCTCTCTCTTCTCTTTCCTCTCTCTCTCCTCTCTCTCTTCTCTCTTTCCGCTTATCTGTATACCTTCATCACAGGCCAAAGAGTGTCCAACCCGGTTGCTCCATCTGTTACAGAAGCGGAACGGGAAAAATTACCAAAACAAGGGCCGCGTCGACGTAAAAGTTTTAGCTGGGGTTTTTCAACGCGATACGGGAAGGGTACCATGCAGCGACCATGTTGCAGGTGATTGTAGATGACTTCCTCTGCTACAAGACAGTTTTTCCCAGCAATCAGTGTTCCTTAAACCACGTGCGCTCCGGGATCGCAACGCATTGTGTTAGTCGGAGGAGACTCGCCCAAACGAACATTCTGTCTTTGCACCCAAAAAATCGCCAATTGTGCGTCAAATGACGCAATCTTTTTGGCAGACCCAAATAAAGGCAAAAAATCACGATATATCGATAAATTCTTCAATTTTTAAGGAACTTCCTCAAAAAAAGTAAAGAAAAGAAAAAAAGAAAGAGATGTGGCGCAAGCGAGTGCTCTACGGCGGAGGCGCCCTGCTGCTCGGCAGCGGCGCCCTCTACGCCTACAACGTCAGCACCCACAGCGTGCTCAACACCCGCACCACCTTCCAGCGGTGGACCCACGAGGAGCAGCTCAAGGGCAAGCCCGGCGACTCGGACGCCCGCCTGCGCGTGCCCACCCGCGCGGAGCAGCTGGAGCGCCTCAAGGCCGGCAGGGAGTTTGACATGCTGGTGGTAGGCGGCGGAGCTACGGGAGTGGGAGTGGCGCTGGATGCCACCACGCGGGGGCTCAAGGTGGCTCTTGTGGAGAAGGATGATTTTGGATCGGGTATGGAGTTTTCTTTTATTCTCTCTCTCTCTCTCTCTCTCTCTTCTCCTCTCTCCCCTCTCTTCCCTCTCTTCTCTCCACTCCTCTCTCTCCACTCCTCTCTCTCTTCCCTCTCTTGGCTCACTTAAATATGAATTTTCTTTGCTATGAAAGGAACGAGCAGTCGGAGCACGAAACTGGTGCATGGCGGAGTGAGATACCTGGAAAAGGCCTTTAAGGAGTTGGACTATGATCAGTATGCCCTCGTTAGGGAGGCTCTCCACGAGCGAGCCAACCTCCTTAAGATCTCTCCTCATCTTTCCTACGAGTTGCCCATCATGCTTCCCATCTACAAGTGATGCCTCTTCTTTCTTCTATCTTCTACCTGTCTCCTTCTTCCTTCTTTCTATCTACCTTCATTCTTCTTCTTGATTCTGTTCTTGTTCTTCCTCTTTTCTAACCAAGAGAGAATAGATGGTGGCAGGTTCCATACTATTGGGCAGGAGCAAAGGCATACGACTTGTTGGCCGGTAAGCAAGGTCTTGAGTCCAGCTACTTCCTCAGCAAGACAAAGGCATTGGAAAAGTTCCCTATGCTCAAGTCTGATGCGTTGGTGGGTGCTGTCGTCTACTATGATGGTAATCTTTCCGTCTTGTCTCTGTGTCTCTCTCTCTTTCTCTCTCTCTCTCTCTCTCTGTTACGCTCTCCGCCTGAACGTTTTGTTTTAATCAAAAGGTGCACATAACGATGCAAGAATGAATGTGAGTCTTGCTTTAACGGCGGCAGCACATGGAGCGGCCATTGCTAACCACATCGAAGTGGTTAAACTGATCAAGAAGACGGATGCAAAGACGGGAGAACTGAGAGTGGCAGGCGCCACTGTCAGAGACACGCAAACAGGCGAGACTTGGAACGTTCACGCCAAAGGTGTTGTCAACGCCACTGGCCCTTTTGCAGGTTTTTTTAATTCTTCTTATAGTCTTCTTGGTAATAACTCCTTGCATGTTGCATTAGTCTGACAATGCTTGTTTACTTACAGACAAACTACGAAAGATGGACAACAAAGACTGTGAGGACATGGTGGTACCAAGTGCTGGTGTGCACGTGATCCTCCCAGACTACTACAGCCCCCAAGACATGGGTCTGCTTGATCCTTCCACAAGTGATGGCCGCGTCATCTTCTTCCTGCCATGGCAGGGCAGCACCATCGCCGGTACCACCGACACAAAGACCGACGTCAGCTTTCTCCCAAAACCCACAGAGAGCGAGATTACTTTTATCCTCAAAGAGGTAAAACACTATCTCAGCCCTGATGTTCAGGTGCGAAGAGGAGACGTTTTGGCAGCGTGGAGCGGCATTCGTCCTTTGGTCAGAAATCCAAAGAAGAAAGGGACGGAAGGGTTGGCCAGGAGCCATGTCGTTACTGTAAGCGACGATGGATTGGTCACCATTTCGGGAGGCAAGTGGACAACTTATCGACGGATGGCCGCAGATACCGTTGATAAGGCTATCAAAGTCTTTGGTTTGCAGTCTTCCCTCCTTCTTATGTCTTCTCTTTAGCGTTCCCCACCCCATGTTTAACGATCTCAACAAAAGGTCTTAAGCCAAAGAACGAATGCAGAACAGAGTATGTGATGTTGGTCGGTGGTCATGAATTCACCCCAACCATGTTCATCAAGCTCATCCAAAAGTATGGAGTGGATAAAGAAGTTGCCAAACATCTCTGCGAGAGCTACGGAGACAAAGCTGGTGAGGTTTTGCAGCACGCAACCCCCACTGGAAGAACATGGCCAGTGATGGGATTGCGTCTTCACCCTAGCTATCCTTACATATTTGCAGAGATAGACTATGCTGTTCAAAAGGAATATGCTTGCACTGCCGTGGTATGGTTCTTTCTCTCATCGATTGTTTTTTCTTTCTTTTATGTTCACAGTTTCATATGCTTCTACTTCTTTGTTTAAAATAGGATGTGTTAGCACGCAGAATGCGACTTGCTTTCCTGAACGCAAACGTCGCAATGGACATGCTTCCTGTTGTTATTGATCGCATGGCCAAACACTTGAATTGGTCTGAAGCAAGAAAGAAAAAGGTACTTTTCCTTCCTTTTCTCTTTTTGTTCTCTGTTCTCTCTCTCTCTCTCTCTCTCTCTCTCTCTCTCTTTCTCTCTCTCCTTTCTGTTTATTCTCATATGATTAATTTTTTCTTTCAACAGGAATACGAAGAAGGCAAAACGTTTTTGAAAACAATGGGTCTGACCTACAACCGACTCGAGTTCAACACAATGGATTTGATTGCATACAGGGATGCTTTTGCCGCTCAGGATCCCGAAGGGGAGGGTTACATCTCTCTTCTTGGTCTTAAGAACATGTTGAAGGATCTCGGTATTTCTTTTTCTTCTTCTTTCTCTATCTTTTTCATTTTTTTGTTTCACTTCCTTCTTTCGCACAAGAAAAAAAATTATTAAGAAATAGGACAAACAACAATTAACTCTTTGCTTCCTTTGAACTAGGAAAACCACTTCCTGACGAGAAGCTCAAACAATTCATCAACGAGAAGCTCACTGACTTCATCGCGGTCAACGGTCGCATCACATTCGATGATGTTTTGGAGGTTCCTCTCTCTTCTCTCTCTCTCCGTCTCTCTCCGTCTCTCCGTCTCTCTCTCCGTCTCTCTCTCCGTCTCTCTCTCTCTCTCTCTCTCTCTCTCTCTCTCTCTCTCTTTCTCTCATCTCGATTGTTTTTTCTGTTCCTTGTCTTTATTTACTCATAACACTTTCATGATGAAAAACAAAAGCTAATGTCATGGGTACGAAAGGATGAGAAAGCTGCCACAAAACCTGCCAAAGAACCAGTTGCCTCCAGCGACGTCGCCAAGATCCATCCAACAAGGAGTGGTGGCGGTGTTTAAAACAATACCAAACTTGCTTTTTTTTATTTACAAGAGGAGAAAAGTAAAAAAAAAGCTTTCTCTTTTTCTTTTCTTTTTCTATTTCTTTTTCTTTAAATGTTTTCTTCTAAAGAAGCTTTATGCACAGTTTGAATGACGGACTGGATGATGAGAGTGTCAGAACGTTGAGAGGCGATGCGCTTCAACCGGTCTTGGTTGCTAAAATTATAGAAGCCCCAATCTTGTCCTTTCTCTCTAAACTTGCATTTCGTGCGTTTCTTACTGTCCTATGGTTCGTTGTAACAATGGTCAGACAGAAAGAAGAAAAGAGAATGAAGGAAGAAAAGAGAAAGTCACTTTTAGATAAGATATAGCGAGAGTAAATTCAACTTCGACCGTGTTGTTGCACTGCATGCACTCCAGATAAAGCCCAACCGCATCATCGTCTTTGTGTTTCATCAAATGCAAAGTCCTTTTTGTTGTTGTTTAATACACACGTATCAACAAAAAACAGCAACGAAAGACGAACCAGAGGTTTCCTCCGATGGAAAATTCTCTGCTGCGAATCTTGTGAGGTTGACGAGACCAACGTTCTATCTCCCAACTCAGTTCTTTCTTTTCAGTATAGTCCACCCCGAAATAATCTTATTGTCACAGAAAAAACATTATAAGAACCAGTGAGAGAGAGAGAGAGAGAGAGAGAGAGAGAGAGAGAATGAAAGACTACAAGAAAAGAAACAAGAAAAAAGAAAGAAAGGAAGACAAGAAAGAACAAAAGAATAGTGGCAACAAACCAAGTTCAGCCATAACATCAGCTCTCATATCATCAGTGATGGAGGAAGGCATGATGCCCGTACGAAGATAGTCCAACAGAATGGAGAAGAGTTGAGGCGGCCGGTCGATGAACACCCGCCCCTCCTTGTCGGTGGTGAGGTGGTGCCTCCCGCTGAACATCGCCTCCAACATGCTTCCCAGGGCTGCCCCGCTGCACAGCGTTGATTTGAACGTCGTGAAATGTTCTCCTCCAACATTCTTTTTTTTTTTTTGTTAATGTTTTAACAAAGAAAAAAATGTTAAAATGAATAAAGAAAAAAGAAAAAAGAAAAAAAGAAGAAAAGAAGAAAAATAGAAATAAAGAAAAAAATAAAAATAAAAAAAATAAAAAAATAAAAAAATAAAAAAATAAAAAATAAAAATTAATAAAGAAAAAGAAAAATAAAAAAAAATAAAAAAAAAAGAAGAAAAAAGAAGAAAAAAAAGTGATCTCTTACCAGCTCAATGATAGCATCATCAGGCGAAAGCAGGACCTTTCCGCTCCCGGTTTCCTCTTCTGCTCCTGCTGCTTCACCTGCCGCCGCCTCCTCTTTGCTCCTTCCGTGGCGGGCTGCATAGGGGGCACCACAGTTTGCGTGTTGTCGACGACTGCGCCGCAGCGTATGCTCCAACGCCTTGGCGGAGTGCCAGCCACGGGCCTCGCTCAGGATTTCCACTATTCTTTGGCAGTAGGCCTGCAACAGGGCTTGCTCCTCCACCACAGCTATTTGCTGTCGTACGTTGGCCGTGTCCTCGTCCTCACCACCACCTCCCAGCAAAGCAGAGGAGGAAGACGAGGAGAACGATATCATGTCTTCATCCTCTTCGCCCGTTCGTTCATGTTTTGAGCTCATGCTGTTTTTTTTGTTTTGTTTGTCGTTTTTTATCAAAAAAAAAAAAAGAGAGAAGAAGAAGACGTGTTGCGTCTCACGGGTCACTGGGGAGCGCAGCACGATGTTGGGAGCAGCAGCATGGGTTCTCTCGAGCTCATTCCGTTTAGTTTTCCTTCTTTTCTTTTTTCGATTTCTTTTCCGCATGTTTCCGCCTTAAAAAATACCTTAAAATTCTATCGATATTTTGGTCTCATGTTCTCGATATTCTTTGATTTACGATTTTTTTGTCTGGATAAGGATAATTCATCAAAAGGTTCCGATAAACGCAATTAATGGTGTAATCTCGCGATTTTTATCGATTTTAGGGCAAATGCTGCCATGCGATTGGCGCACCCGTTGCTTTGACTGTATTAAAACGGGAACGAGCGTTACATTCATTGTTATAACAAAAAAAAAAATGTTCCGATGGATATTCTTCTGTTCTTTTGGAACTCTTCTTCTCCCGAACCTGTAGACCACGTTTCTTTCTCCCGTGAAAGAAAAATAAAGAAAAAAAAAAACAAAGAAAGAGAAAAATAAAGAAAGATGAAGCTCGCCACCAACAAAAAGAAGAAAGGAAAGCTCAAGGCGGAGGAGGCCAAGAGCGTGGACGCCAAAACCGGGGAGGGCGCGTTACACAAGGCGTGCTCCGTGGCAGAGCCGGACGTGGAGCACATCAAGGAGTTGGTGCGGTTAGGGGCGGATCCTTTGGGCAAGGACAGGGACGAATGGACCCCTTTGCATTACCTCTGCAAAAACTGTTCTTTCCTTAAGCCCATGGATGCCATTTCCATCATGCACTTCTTTGGTAATGCTCCTCTCTCTCTCTCTCTCTCTCTCTCTCTTCCCCCCTCTCTCTCCCTCTACTCTCAACTGCTCTCGTTCTTTCTTGTTCGATGCTCTCTCTCTCTCTGTCTCTCTCCCTCTCTCCCTCTCATGTCATCTTATGACCTCGGAAAAACCTCAACAGTGGAAAAAGGAGCGGATCCACAAGCCCGAACACGAGACCAAACCACTCCGCTGCATTACTTTGCTCAACACGCGCCATCACAGGACCCCGGCGAGATCAGCCGCTTCGCTCTCTTCCTTAATGCTCTCTTGGAACGTGGTGCTGACATCAACGCGGTGAACAAGTCGTTAGAAACGCCTCTTCACAAAGCAGCGATGTATGGTAGCCTTGCCATGGTCTTGTTGTTGCTTGGCAAAGGAGCTGATCTTACTCCTCATACAAAGTTTGTCTTCTCCTTCTTGTTTCTCTTAGTGTTGCGTTGTTCTTTCTTCTTCTTGTTCTCGTTCATTTCCTCTTTCCTCATCTACCGCTTCTCTTCATCCCGTTCTTCTTGTGGTCGTTTGCTGAGACTCTCTTAAAACACCATTACAAAACAAAGACGAGGAATGACGGTTCTTCACTATGCGGTAATGTCTCTGAAGCTTCCCATTGTGCAACATCTTATAACACTTGGAATGGACCCAACTGAAGGTATTTCCTTTGCCATTTTATTGATAAAGATTCTTCTATAACACCCTACTGTCCCCTCAGTAAAAGGAAGTTGTGGCTCCGCTCTTGACGCCGCAAGACAATACAAAGGAAGCACCGATGGAGAGAAAATGGTTTCTATTCTTACTGGTTCGTTCTTTTCTTTCGTTTCTTTTGATCACATCGTTTTTTCTTTCTTGTCGTTTCTTGTCGTTTCTTTCTTTCTTTCTTGTCGTTTCTTTCTTTCTTTCTTTCTTGTCGTTTCTTTCTTGTCGTTTCTTTCTTGTCGTTTCTTTCTTTCTTTCTTTCTTTCTTTCTTTCTTTCTTTCTTGCTTTCTTGCTTTCTTTCTTGCTTTCTCTCTTTCTTTCTTTTCTAATATGCAATCAAAACGAACAAACCAAAGGACAAACAAAGCCGTTTCAAAAAGTGGCTAGCGTATCAGGGGTACCAACACGAGAGCATCACCACCGCACGCCTCTCCTACGAGCAAGAACGTTGGAAACGTTTCTCAACAGTTCGTCTGCTGCTTCCTCCCACAAAACCATCAACACAAAAGAGCAAGAAGAAGAAGAAACAGAAGAACAGCAGACGGAAAGGAGGACGAGATCGCCCACGGTACGACGGCTGGAGGAAGGCGCCAACCTGAACGACCTTGTGGATGATTTGTTTTCCGAGTACGATGCTTCCTCCTCCACCTGACAGTGCATGGTGGAAGAACAACAATAAGCATGTCTCCATGTGTAACGAATGAAACGCAAGAGAAGGAGAGAAAAGGCACGTATGACGTCATTCGTGGATCAACCAATAATGGATAGAGATAATATTTTTAATTTGTTACTGTATTTGCCAACAACTTCCCCTGTGGTGTAGTCGGCAGCACTTCCGCCTGTCACGCGGACAACCCGGGTTCGATTCCCGGCGGGGGAGTTCTCTTTTTTTGTTAGTTCTAATTTTTATTCGCTTTTTCACATGATTTTTTTTTTCCTCCTCAAAAGTGTCCCTCTGTTTCCAAATGTTGTTTGTTGGCTTTTTCATTATTCTCTTTTGTTTTTCGTTCTTGGTTTTGTGATGCTGATTCAAAAGGGCAATGCTAATGTTTCAAGCAGCCTTGTGGTGATCAAGCTCTTGATACAAAAGATATCGTGATACATTGTTGCTGTATATCCAATCCCAATTGATTCAAACGTGGGCAGTACAGGTCGGCCCAAAAAATATATCGTCCATCCCCCAGTACGTGTGTGAAACCGAAAAAAGAGGACCACCAAAAAAAGCAAGCACAAAAAACAGTGAACTCCCCCGCCGGGAATCGAACCCGGGTTGTCCGCGTGACAGGCGGAAGTGCTGCCGACTACACCACAGGGGAAGTTTTGAGATATTCCGTTTCTTGCTCTACACCAAAACGAAGCGTTCTGCTCTGTTTTGGGCGAATTTTTCCATTTTCTACTTTCTTTTCAACGGAATTTCGCTTCTAAAATTTTAATTTCCAAGAAATATTTCGCGAACAAAGAAGAAGGATAAGCCAAGGGAATGTGCGGCAGAGCGGCCTGCTCTCTTTCTCCCGATGTGATTCAAAAGACGGTGGGGGGAAATGGCCGCTGGGACGACAAAAGCAAGTACACGCCTTCCTTCAACGCAAGCGCTGGTTCCTACCTGCCTGCGGTTCTTTGCGAAAGCGCCCTTGACCGCGTCATCGCCTCCGCTTCAGCTCCTGCTGCTACTGCTTCCGCTTCTTCGTCCTCCGCTTTGGCGACAACGCAGCTGCATCGCGGCCAACCCACTTGCCAACAACGTTGTATCGTGTCCATGCGTTGGGGTTTGTTGCGCTCCCAAACCTCCAAAGTATATCTCCCCTTCTCTTATCGTTCTCTTCTCTTGGTTGCTCTCTTCCCTCTTCTCTGCTGGCCGTTGTTTGTTGTTCTCTCTTTCTTCTTCTCGCCTAAACAAAAAGCGTTCTCCGAAACAAACAGTTTCCACACATGACACGAGCGGCCATCAACGCAAGAGCAGAAACGCTCACCTCCAAGCCGATGTTCCGAGGGTTGTTGCGGCAGCACCGAGCGGTGGTGGTGATGGAGGGCTTCTATGAGTGGGCCAAGTTCAAAACCTCTTCGGGCTTGGAGACGAAGAAGCCCTATTACTTTCATTCTAACGACCCACAAGCCAATCTGCTCTATCTTGCTGCTTTGTACGAACCTTGCTTTTCTCCTGCAGGTACCTGGTCTTTCTTCTTCTTCTTCTTCTTCTTCTTCTTCTTCTTCTTCTTCTTCTTCTACTTCTTCTTCTTCCTCTTCTTCTTGTTCTTCTTGTTCTTGTTCTTCTTGTTCTTCTTCTTCTTGTTCTTCTTCTTCTTCTTCTTCTTCTTCTTCTTCTTCCTCTTCTTCTTGTTCTTCTTCTTCTTCTTGTTCTTCTTGTTCTTCTTCTTCTTGTTCTTCTTGTTCTTCTTCTTCTTCTTCTTCTTCTTCTTCTTCTTCATCTTCTTCTTCATCTTCTAACGAAACAATACAGGAGAATTACAATACGAATTCACGATCATAACTACGAAGGCGGTATCCGAGTTGGAATGGATCCATGATCGAATGCCTGTCATCCTTTCCCCTAAGGCCATCGGTTTGTGCTTGCAGACGCCTCTTCAATCCTCTTTGCTTGCTTCATTTCTTTAGGCTTTTCTTCTACTCTCTTTCTTTGTGACTTGATTCCTCATTATTCACATGCCTAAAAAGATACGTGGCTTCAAGATAACAACGACGTGGATAAAGTGCTTGCAGTGCTGCAACAAGAACAATCAACAAAATGCTCCCTTTCGTGGTATCCTGTTTCTCCCCAAGTAAACTTCATGAAGAACAACCACCCCGGATTGTTGATGGAAGTAAAAGATGACGTAGCACCCAAAGTTCACGGCAGAAGTCCTCCTTTCAAACGACCAAAGCAAGAGTTTCGTTCACCTCTTCCTGTTAGTCCTTATTCTCCTTCTCCCGTTTCTCCTTCTTCTCCTCCATTCCTTTCGCCTGCTTCACCGCAAGCACAATTGCTGCAAGTAAAACAAGAGCCAATGTCAATAAGTGAAGACGGGCGAAATGCAATAGCTGCTTCTGAATGGGCTACAAGAGGAAGAATGCAAGAAACAAACATCACCACGAACAACGATTCCCTTTCCTCCTCCTCTTCTTCTGCTTCTGCTTCTTCTTCTTCTGGTGACATCAAAGAACAATTGCAGCGGTTTAAGTACATACCAAAACCACAACCGCAAGAACAAGACAGAAATAGCGAGGAAGAAAGGGAAGAGCTTCGGCGCATCTTGCAGCTGGTCTACGCTGGAAAAGACTCGCTTTACTCTCAAGAAGAATACGATGATGAAGACGACGATGAACAACATCATCAACAAACTCATCAACAACAACAAAAAAGAACTGTGACAGAGTTTGAGTTACACGGAAGATTGCCTGAGGGATGGAGGATGGAAGTGAAGACGCGACGAAGCGGATGCCATGAAGGAAGACAATATCGCATTTGGAGAAGCCCCACCGGCAAACGTTTTCGCAGCAAGAAGCAAGTCAAAAAAGCTCTTCTTCAGGACGGAGAAGGAGAAGATAGTACCCTGTCTAGCTTCAAACGAGGACCTGTTGAACTATTTCCAACCACAAATAGAACAGAAGAAGAGAATGATGCAATGAGATTGGAAAAAGGAGAGAACTCAACTTTCTCATCACCCCCAGAAGATGAAGAAGACGAAGAAGATTATGAAGCAGAAGATGAAGATGACGACGCTTCTGTTGAAGTGTTATACTACAACACAGCGACTCAACAATGGGAAGCCGTCAAAGGAGAAGAAGAGAAAGGCAAAGACTCTCAAGAGCATGCTCTTTCTTCTTCCTCTCAACCACAGCAAGGAGAGGAACGCGTGAAAGCCTTTTTACAACGCAACAAAAAGCGACCACGAGAAGAAATGACGCGCTCTCAAAGCGCTGAAGGAGAAGCTATGCGACATCAATCCGATTCTTCTTTCTTTCCGGCTTCATCCAATCAACCGCAACATCATTCTTTGTGAAAGGAGAAGAAGAGAAGACGCCTTTTTGTATAAGTTGTTCATGTTGTTTATCAATCTTTCCGTTTCTCTTTTTCTTTTTGTTGTTGCATTTGTCGTTCCTGTTGCCTTTGCTCAAACGCTTCTTCTCTCCGTCTCTGTCTCATTCTCAGCGCTTCCAACATTGCTTCCAATGATGTATTTATGCTTTCTCCTTCCTCTTCCTCCTCTTCACTTGTTTCTTCTTCTTCGTCGTCGTCTTCGTCGCTTTCTTCTCCTTCCGCTGATTCTCTTCCGCTTCTTTCTTCTGTTGTTGCCGTTGCCGTTGCTGCATTGGCATGACGTTGATAAAACAGATAAAGGTCCAAAGCACGCGCAAAGTCATCCGCCATTTCGTTGATCATGCTGAGCAGATCCGCAGATGCATTGTCGGTACCGACCTGCTCCACGAGAGCGGGCCATTCCATGTTGGTGGAGAACGTGAAGTTGTGTTGATGAAAGATTTGGAGGATATGATCTCCGTATTTGCTCATCAGCGCCTCCACTGCTGCATGATGGTTTGCTAAGAAAGTATCCTCTGCGCTCATCGATGTCGCTTTGGAAGATGTGTCTTCGTTGGCATCTTCTTCACCTTCTTCATTGTTGTGATGATTCGGAGATGGAGAAGAAGGGTGCAGAGTTGGTTCGATGGGTGGAGAGATGGTTAACACAAGTCCCTCTCTTCTTACTTTGCGATGTAATCCTTCTGGTGACCACGTTATTACTGCTCTCTAATTTTTGTTGTTCGTTAGTCATTTTTTTTTAAAAGTAAAGAAGCAAAGAAGAAAAGAAGCAAGAGACAAGAAGAAGAACGAAGCCAAAGACAGAATAATGAGGAAAGAGGAGAAGGAAATAAACCGAATCAATAGAACTAGAAGCAAGACGAAGCGGCTGTTGGGGAACAGCATGAACCAAATGGACGACGGTGGCGGGCACCGTCAAGCGGGCAGCTAAAGCGCCTGACTCTCGCTCATAGATGTAGATGTTGCTGTCCTCCGAGCCGGTTACTATGTGCCGCTCATCGTTTATGAAGCAGGATGAGACGTTGTAGCCGATACATCGGTGCCCTTTGTATTGACGAAGCAGGCCATCCTCTCTGCGAACAGAGCAAGAAAGAAAATATTTGAGGGCAAAAATAAAGAAAGAGAAGTTGAAAGATGTGAGCAAGAAAAAAGAATGAAAGGAAAAGAAGAAAGAAATAGAATGATGAATTACTCTGAAGCATTGCGGTGACGATGATGAGAGAGTGCACGTATGTCCCAAAGTCGAAGAGTGGAGTCGCGTCCACTGGTAAGAATGCACATATCATCTTCGGTGATGAGTGCACCATTTACTTTGCCTTCGTGAGACAAAACCTCTAATACCGGCTTGCTTTTGTTCAATGCTCGTCTGCATCGTCAAAGTTAGAAATGACTCAGTTACAGAAAAATAAAAAATAGAAAAGAACGAAGAAGAAAGGAGAGAGGACGAACCTATCCCATATTTTAAGAAAACCATCGCGAGCACCAGAGATAAACACGTTTGGCTGCAAGTTGGCAAAGTTGAGGCTGTTGATCGTGTTCAAGTCTGAGGCTGACTATTGTTTCATTTTTCATATCAGAGCAAACCGTTGAGGATGCAAGCAGAGAGAGAGAGAGAGAGAGAGAGAGAGAGAGAGAGAAGAATGTACAGTGGAGACATCGTGAATACGAAAAATAGGAACGCCTGCAGCAACATCCCACCCATATATCTTTGATGAGACACAGCCAGACAGCAACGTTTCATTTGTCTTTGTCAACGCCAAACAACGAATCCAGTCTGTGAAGAAAAGAGAAGTCGTCGGTCAGACAACAAGCGAACACAACAGAAAACAGAGCAGCAGAGAAGCAGGGAGCGAGAGGAGAGAGAGAGAACGATAAAGAAAAAGAGAGCGAGCAGGACACGAACCGTTGTGCTCCGTATAGGTTACAACAGGTTTGAAGTTATCCCAAAGGGTTATCGTCTTGTCCAACGAGCCCGTAAAAAACGCATTCCGTCCGCTCATCAACGCCCTCTGCTGTTCTCCTTCTGCTTCTGCTTCTTCGTCTTCTTCTTCTTCTTCTTCTTCCTCTTTACTTTCATCCTCTCCTCCTCCTTCTCCTCCTCCTTCTTCTCCTCTTTCCGCCTCCGCCTCTTCTCTCTCCAAGAAAGCATCCCACGGAGAAGAAGCCAAGGAAGAGGAAGAAGAAGACGAAGCAGAAGGAGAGGAATGCCACCAACAAAGAGCAGTCACGATTTCAGAGTGGTGGCGAAGGGTGTGCAGCAGCCGTCCTCCTCCTCCTCCTCCTCCTTGCTGGCCTCCGCGGCCACCGCTGCGGTGGGTGCCCCAGATTTGAATCCATTCGGTGCCGCCGGTGGCCAGCAGGGAGCCGTCCTGGTTCCACTGCAGACAGAACAGGCAGCCCAGCTCCTCTTCCAACCGTTGGTCGATGCGTGCCTCCGGGCTGTTAAGGTTGTGGTTGTGGTTGTGGAAGAGAGCGGAGGAAGAAGAGGAGGAAGAGGAAGAGGAGGAGGCAGGGTATAGGATTTGCTCCGGTTGGAGTTTTGGGAGGAGCAGATCCTGGCAGGAGCGAGTGTAGAGGGTTTTGCTGTGGGGACTGCGTTGGTTACGGAGGAAGAGGTGGTGGAGGTTCGTCCTTGTGGTAGCAGCAGCAGCAGCAGCAGCAGGGCAACACCTTTTCTTCTTCGTTTTCGTTTCTTCCATCTCTCCGTTTTCTTTTTGGTTATTTTCGTTTAGGATTTGTGCAATCATTGTGCATTTCTTCAGCACGATAACGTCTACAAGAAATACATATGGAGAACAAAACCAACACAAATACAGCACAACCGCAGCTCGTCAAATCTCTTCTGGAGAAAAACCCGCCAATAGGAGAATTTCAACTAATGTACCGAACCAATCGGGCAAACCTCTTCAAATAAAATAAAAGAAAGTTGAAAGAAAGAAAACAAAAAAAAATGAAGGTGGAGGAGATGAACGCACTGCCACCAACACCGCCACCACAGGCGGCGCTGCCACCATCGCCACAAAGCGCTTCCTCCACGGTCGCCTTCCACCTGCGACGCAACGTGTGCCTCTTGGTGTCGGAGCGGGAGGAAGGGGGCAACCTGGTGGACCTCCTCCCTTACTCCTGCTCCATCGATGAGGAGGCCTTGCTCGTGGAACAGCAAACAACAAAACAAAGGAAGACGAAGACGAAGACAAAGACGAAGACAAAGAAACAGAAGCAGAAGCCTCCACCACAGCCTCCTTCTTCTTCTTCTTCTTCATCTTCCTCCGGAGCTGTTGTTGGGCACCCCGATGGAAAGCAGCGGCACTACCTCCACGTCCACCACCTGCACCGCCACGTTCACCTCCACCACCGTTCAAAGAAAGGAGAAGCCGAGGAGGAGAGGAGGGAGGAAGAAGACCTCAGCGTGGAAGTCAAAGAAGCGGAAGAAGTAGTGGTGGTGCAGGAGAAGGAGAAGGAGGAAGAGCATGAGGAGGCAAAGACCTTCAACAACTGCCACAAGCTGAGGGAGCGGGACGCTGGCTACTTCCACCTGACCAGGACCTACCCCAACGGCAGCGTGCTCAACCGCCACCGCACGGTCATGTTCCACAGCGAAGTTCCCTCTTTCCAGCGTGTGCCCGTCGTCGTTGAAGAAGAGGAGAACGGAGCGAAGGAAGGAGAAGCGGAGGAGGAGGAGGACGAAGAACAGAGGATGAAAAAGCTGGCGGGAAGGTTTAATAGCGAGTATGCATTGTTTTGTTGTTACTGTGCGGTGCTGGCCTATGAGGAGCCGCAGGTGGTCAAGCAAGTGGTCTTGGGACTTTGGGGTATGCTTCTCCTTCTCCTTCTCCTTCTCCTTCTCCTTCTCCTTCTTCCTCTTCTATTCCCATAAAACATTTCAACGAACAAAAAAACCAAAAAGGATGGAAGAAAGTTGCCTATTTCAAAAACTTGGAAACAGACACGCAAGCATTTGGCATGTTCAACGGAGAGATCCTAGTGCTTTCCTTTTGTGGCACCAAGTCCAGCAAAGACTGGGTCACCAACGTTAAAATACGACCTGTTCGTTTCTCTCTCTCACTCACTCACTCACTCACTCACTCACTCACTCACTCACTCACTCACTCACTCACTCACTCACTCACTCACTCACTCACCGTCTCTATTTCGTTTCTTCTGCACCACAGCAAAAGCATGCAAGAATGGAGGCCATAGATGGCTATAGAGTGCATTACGGCTTCAACAAAGGTGTCTGTGCCATCTATCCTGAATTGCGAATGTTTGTGGAGGAAGCGTTGAACGCTAATCCCAACACTCGCATATTTCTTACCGGTCATTCTCTGGGTGGAGCTCTTGCCGTATTGGCATACGCTAAATTTGCTTTGGAAGAGACTTGCATTTGCAGAACATTTGGCTGTAGCATTGATGGTATGTACACCTTTTCTATCTCTTTGTTTTTGCCATGCTGATGTTCCATCTTTTCAACAACAACAAAAGGGCTATATACGTTTGGCCAGCCTCCGGTTGGCAACAAGATGTTTAGAGAGGCGATGGAGGAGAGCCTTCGCAAAGGAGGGGTTTACTTTCGAGTGACAAACAAGAACGATATCGTTCCAGCAATCCTCACCAAGCCATTCGTCCATTGCGGAACTCGTATCTACATTTCCTCGAAACAAGATTTTGTTCTGGTTTGCCATCCTCTTGCTTCTTCTATCTTCTGTCTTCTTTCTTCTTTCTGCTTTCTGTTTTTTGACCTAAAAATTGTTGGTTCACAGGTTTCATCGTACAGACAAGTGGCCGGAGATAAGTTCAAAGTGTTCCATAGAAAAGTGATCCATGGGCGCGTCATACCATACACCAATGACCACCACAGCAACGAATATCTATACGCATTGGAACACCATTGGAGACATCGTTTTGGTTACGTTCTCTGCTTTCTTATCGTTGCTTCTATTTCTCGTCCTGACACAAACATACGCAAACACAGAGGTGATATCATGTCCCAAAATCATCAAGAAGAGATACCGCATGAAGAAGCTGGAAAACGAGGAGACAGGGCTCGAAATGGAAGAAGTCGTCATCGAAGAAGTGGATTCGAGCGAAGGAAGCAGAGGTGATGATATCAGTGAATGATGATGTTTATTCTACTTTTTTTGCTGAGGAAGAAGTGGAAGATGGAGTGGAGGAGTGTTGCTTTGAAAACAAGAAACGAATGATGAAAGCCCAAAGGATAAAGTCGGAGATCCAGAACATGAGGCTTGGAAGGTAGAAGATGGATAGTCGTAAACTGGTCTCCAACAGGATCTCACTAACGACCATCCCCAACGCCAATGCAACGTTTGCCTTTTGAGAGAAAAATGCAATACATCAACGAAACCAATAAAGAATCTAACTAAAGAATGAAAAAAACGAGAGAGGAGAAGCAGAGAGAGAAGAAAATAAGAAAGAAAGGTATGCGCACATAGCCGAAAATCTCTTCCTGGTGAAGCGTGAAAGCAACAAAGGTGTTCAGCACGGAAAGAACAAAGAGGGCCAGCCTCAACACTTTGAGCACCTCTGATTCTTCTTCCATGAAACTAGCTGCCACCATCATATGATTCGCAAACCCTTTTTGTTTTTGAACAAAAGCAATGAACAAACGAATGAAAGAAAGAACAAGGACAGAAGAAACGAAAGAAAAGCAAAAAGCAACAAGAGACGGCATGCAACCTTGGAACATGAGGATGGCATTGAGGTAGACGTTGCTTTGCAAGAAGCGCTCCCACAACTTCACAAAGAGGTGCTTCCTCATGCGGAAGAAAGAGGCCAAGGCCAGCAGCGACCAGCTGTGGTAGGTCAGGCTGGGGGCGAGCTCCTCGGGCACGCCCCTCCACCAAAATGCGGAGAGCTTCAGCGTGTCTTTGCCCAGCAACACCATGGCCACTGTCACCACAGAGCACAGCCCAAAGTTCAGCTTTGTAGATGAGTGTTGCGTGAGCGAGAGGAAGAGCAGAGAAAAAGAAAGGGCAGTGAGAAGGAGAGAAGGAGAGAAAAGAGAAGAGAGAAGAGAGAAGAGAGAAGAGAGAAGAGAGAAGAGAGAAGAGAGAAGAGAGGAGAGAAGGAAAGGAGAGAAGGAAAGGAGAGCGAATAGAGGAGAGAAGAGGGAAAAGAGGAGAAGCAAAGAGGAAACCTTATGGCAGAGTGCCCAGGACTGACGAAAGATGGGGCGGGACCTGGTGGTAGTGAAGGCGGAGAGGACGTTCAGCACTCCCAACGCCACCAACGCCAACAACAGGAGCTTGTTGGAGGCCAGCTTGGCGGTCTGCTGGGTGGCCTCGGCCGGGAACTGGCTGGAGCGGGCGTTCTGGTAGACCAGCAGGAGGAGAGCGGAGCCCACGAGGTAGTGGTACACAAAGTTGCCAGCGGAGCGGCCGTACTTGCGGAGGAGCTCCCTCTCGTCCTTGGCGAGGAGGTTCTGCAGGAATGAGCCCTTTTTTCTGAGGTGAGGGGGCAGTGCTTTCTTGTTGTTGCTTGTGTTGTTTGTTTTGGACGCCATTTCTATCACTCTCTCACTCACACAAGAAGGGAAAAGTGGGAAAGGGGAAGGGGGAAGGGGGAAGGGGGGAAGGGCTCAACAGCGGCGTGCCTGTTCTTCTTGTTTGGGTGGTTTTTACGTACTTTTCTTCTTTGTTTTCATTTTGTTTTGCTGAAAACTGAACGAAAATTGCAAAACTTTCGCATTAATTAATAATTATCGTGTGTGACATCAGCTTTATCGATATTGTATCCCTTTAAGCTCAAAAATAAATGAAAAATTTGGAACTTTCAGGAAATTTCCATTCCATTGCCACTATATTGTTTTTGCCTGAAAACTGTGACAACAAAAACCTCCATTGCGACCGGAAGGAAGGAGGATGAACAACGTGGGCAACCCCAGCGGTGGGGTCCTGCGGCGACTGCAAAAGGAGGTGCAGGACTTGACGGTGAACCCTCCGCCGGAGGGCATTACCCTTGGACCCCTCCCCGAAGACATGTTTCACTGGCAGGCCACCATCCTGGGTCCTCCCAACACCCCCTATGAGGTACGGTGAGCCGCTCTACGTTCGTTTGCCTAGAGAGGAGCAAACATCTAAACCGTAGCTTTGTGTGTGTGGTGGGCAGGGTGGCCTGTTTGTAGTTGACTTGGAGATCCCACGAGACTATCCCTTCAGGCCTCCAAAGAACAGGTTCTTGACCAAAATCTACCACCCGAATATCGACAGCCACGGGAGGCACTGCCTGGACATCGACGGCCACGCATGGTCCCCCGCCCTCACGTTGAAACGATTGGTGTGTGTGCTGAGCTCCTTGCTGGACAACATAAATCCAGAGGACCCCCTCGTGCCAGACATAGCCCGTGTCTACAAGACCGATCCCGCCATGTTCCAGGCCACCGCTCGCGCCTGGACCACCCGGTATGCCATGCCGCAAGGTGAGGCACCCGCAGGCGCTGCTGGTGGGACCAACCAAGAAGAATGAACACAAAAAAAACTATCGGCAATAGTTTTCTGTAGCTCCAAATATTATTATTTCGTGGCGTCACGATTTTATGTACAAATTTAATTATAAACCAAAAAATAAAGAAAAGAAAAATATTTGTTCATTTTTTTTTTTTTGCAGGGAGGTCAAGTCTTTTTCCACAGTTCCTTCTTCTTCTTGTTCTTCTTGTTCTTGTTCTTGTTCTTCTTCTTCTTCTTCTTCTTCTTCTTCTTGTTCTTGTTCTTCTTCTTCTTCTACTACTTCTTCTTCTTCTTCTTCTTCTTCTTCTTCTTTTCAGTTGTTTTTTCATTCGGCCGTCTTCGAGGAACCAGCGGTAGCAGCAGAGGAGGAGGAGGAGCCTTGCGCTTGCTTCTGCTTCAGCCTCTCCAGGAAGACCGGGTTAACGTCAATCTTGCTGCGGATCTCGGCCACCTCCCCCTCCGTCAGCTCCTTGAAAATGGGCAAGGGCGTCCTGATGACATGGCCGGCGGGCACTTCGAACGCGAAACGGTCGGGGATCAGGCCGTGCGGCAGGGCCAGCTGGTGCAGCACCATCTCGGAGAAATGCGGTATGTAGGGCTCCAACAACCTGGCCAGGAGGTACACCACGTTCACAGCGACGGCGCAGACCACCTCGCAACGCTTTCGGTTTTCGGAGAGAAGGACCCATGGCTTTTGGTCCTGGAGGTATTGGTTGCCCAGCTTGGAGATTTGCATGGCCTGAAAGAGGCCATCCTTGAGCTTGGTGGCTTCCAGGGCCTCCACGTACTGTCTCAAATGCTCGTTCACCTTGTCCAGGAATTGCTCCTTGTCCTCAGTAGGGAGGAGGTCCCTCTCTGGATCGAAGGAGGCAGAGACGGTCTTGTCCAAGCGGTCGGCGGTGAACTTGAGGCAGCGGTTCACAAAGTTGCCCAGGTTGGCCAGCAGCTCGTTGTTGTTCTTGGCCACCAGATCCGACCAGGAGAAGGAGCTGTCGGAGGACTCGGGTCTGTTGGAGAGCAGGTAGTATCGCCAGACAGAGGGAGGGATGCCAGTCTTTTGGACGTGGTCTCCAAAGATGCCCACTCCTCTGCTCTTGGAGAATTGCTCTCCCTCGTAGTTGAGGTACTCGGTGGTGCAAACGCTATCGAGGAGGGTCCAGTTGTCACCGGTGGCCATGAGACTGGCCGGGAAGATTACCGTGTGGAAGGGCACGTTGTCCTTGCCCATGAATTGGTAGAGCTTGACGTCATACTCTTCCGGATTCTTCCACCACTATTAAGAGAAACAGAGCAGAAATGAATAACGAGAAAAAGAAAAGAAAATAAAATGAGAAACTAGAAACGCGAAGATGGGAGAGAATAGAAGCAAGATAAACAAGAAAAGGAAAGAACAACAAAAAAAAAGAACGAGAATAGAATGAGAATCAAAAATACGCACCAACTCCCATTGCTCGGTGTATTCAGCAGTGATGGAAAGGTATCCAATGGGCGCGTCGAACCATACGTAAAAGACTTTGTTCTTGTACTTTTCCAATGGTACAGGAGTACCCCACTTAAGATCTCTTGTGATACAACGAGGTTGCAAGCCACCAGCCAACCAGGTCTTGGTCGTGATGTTGATGGCATTCGGGGACCAGATACCTTCCTTACTTGATTTGTCGACCCACTTGGAAAGAGCTAGTTGAAAGTAAAGGAAGACGATTGGTGAGAAACAACAAAACAAAAAAAAAAAACAAAAACAAAAAGTTAGAGCAACAAGAAAGAATGAATGAAAGTACATACGATCTTCGAGTTTGGGCAAATCCAGGAACAGATGCTCTTCTCGCTTTATTTCAGGCGTATTCGAGCAAAACTTGCAGCGCGGGTTAACCAACTCCATGGCATCATAGCAACGGCCACATTTGTCACATTGATCTCCTCTTGCGTCCTCATAACGACAATCAGGTCTTGGGCATGTACCTTCCACGTAACGATCTGACAGATAACGTTGGCAATGGGCGCACCACAGTTGATCTAGCGTTTTCTCCACAAGGTAGTTCCTTGCATGAATCTTGGTGAAGATATCTTGCGCAATCCTTTTTAAAAAACAAAGTCAATGACCTGAATCATCAGAGAAAAAAGAGGCAAGCAATCAAACATATCGAATAAAAAAAAAGCCAGCGTACCGAGTTTGGCTTTCGGTGGTAGTACGTCCAAACTTATCGAATTGGCAGCCAAACCACTCGTACGCTTGTTTGTGCATGGCGTGATACTTGTTACAGATCTCCATCTCGCTTAATCCCTCTTGCATGGCCTTGATTTCAGTGGCAGTGCCGTACTCATCCGTGCCACAAATGTAGATGGTGTTATAGCCCCTCAAACGGCAGTACCGAGCAAAGACATCAGCACTCAAAACGCAGCCGATGATGTTGCCCAAATGAGGCACGTTATTGACGTAGGGAAGAGCGCTTGTGATGAGGATGTTGCGTTTACCCTTTTGAGGGAGCACTGGTTCTAAATAACATCAATAAGAGAAGTCCCGGTTAGCAAGATAGGATAACAGAGAAAAGAGGAGGAATAGAAACGGAGAAAGAGAAAGGCGAGAAACAGGAAACATCGTGACAAGCATGGAAGGTACCTTTGTCAGTTTGGTCTCCAACACCGGGAAGGCCTCCTTCAGGCATTTGATAAAGCTCCACCTTCTTCTTGGGTACTTCTTTTTTCTTGTTTTTGGCACTAGCGGCAGGGGCATTGCCGGTCTTTTCTTTCTTTGATCTGCTCCAGCCCAGAGTATAACAAAGTTTTGTTAACGCAACAGAATGAAAGAGAGAGAGAGCGAGAGGGAGAGAGAGAGAGCGAGAGAGAGAGAGAGAGAGAGAGAGAGAGAGAGGCGAGAGAGAAATAAAGAGAAAGAGAAGCGAGAAACACTTACTTGCCCTTCTTTGACTCAACAGCTTCCGGATAGAGTGCCTTGAGCACTTTTTCCTGTTGAAAAACAAGAGAAAAACATGGCATAAGAAAATGAGAGAAAAGAAAATGGAAGAGAAAAACTGGACGCTGGCGCCTGGGTACCTGCTCAGCAATCTTAGCTTTGCCGTCCTTAAGTTGAGCCAAAACATCATCCAGTTCCGAGCCAGTGACCTTGGCTTTCTTGAGGGCCAACATCTTGTCCTGCACCTCCTTCTGCGCCTCCTTCAAGGCAGCAATCTCCGCTTCCAGCGCTTCTCTGCTTGGCTTGTCTTCCATCTCTCTCTCTTTCGTTTGTTTTAAATATGTTTTTTGTTGCTGTTGGTTCAAGTGAGGAGAAAATCATGTGAGGAAAAAAAATCAGTGGCGCGCAGCAAAAACAACAAACTTGTCATCAACGCAACACAAAAAAATCAAATAACAAACTTGAGAGCAAAGCTTTTAAACAAGAGTAAAAGAAATGCAAAAAAAAAACCTTACCTTGCTGAACAGTTCACAAAAAAAAAAGCACACCAAGTGAAGAAAAAACAGGGAAAAGAAGGAAACGCTGAGAAAGCCAATCTTCTTCTTCGCTACTTTTTTTTGGTTTCTTTGTTTTTCTTTTATGTCGACAATTTTAAGGTGGCCAATAAAATGTTTTGAGGTGGGAAAAACCTGGCGGAAGTACCAAAAAAAGACAACGGAATGGCAGACATCTCAAATCAGCCAAATTTTCGGCAAACTTTCCAGCAACTTGGCAAAACAAACCAAAAACCAAAGCAGAGGAAAAGCACAGACATTCTTGCTTTTCTATTCCTTTGTGTACACATACTTACAATTGGCTTTATGTTCATGTTGGTGGTCACCTTGATCATGGAGGGAGGGAGGGAGGGGAGGGAGGGGATTGAATCTTACAAAGCGTAGCCCCAGTCCTCCTCCTCCTCTTCTCGTCGTGTGAAGAGGAGAATCACCGAGC
This sequence comes from Balamuthia mandrillaris, assembly GCA_031835245.1. NCBI lineage: Eukaryota > Discosea > Longamoebia > Balamuthiidae > Balamuthia > Balamuthia mandrillaris. Next base: position 32,304 of record JAVKOQ010000219.1, read on the forward strand.
TCGTCAGAATGAGAATGCTTTGCATGACGAGAGCAACGCCCGGCCACACCTTGCCCCCTTGGTTGCTGTAAAGGTCCACGCTCATCCAAATGGAAGCGGCGATGCAGCCAAAGCCAATGGCAAAGGTCACAAAGAGCCAGGCTCTGACCCGTTTGCTCACCTCCTCGGAGAAGAAGGCTTGGTTACGTAGGTCTCCCAAAGAGACCATGTTCATCCTGTTCATGTGATAAAAGAAGATAGAAGAGAAGGCAAGGAGACGAAGAAGAAGAAGAAGAAGAAGAAGAAGAAGAAGAAGAAGAACAAGAAGAACGAGAAGAAGAAGAACGAGAACGAGAACAAGAACAAGAACAAGAACAAGAACAAGAAGCAGAAGCAGAAGAAGAGAGGAAGAGGAAGAAGATGAAAAACAAGAATAAGAAGAATAAGAAGATAGGCCAATGCAGTTCCACTAAAAGATTTTCTCAAGCAAAAACAAAACGTTGGAGGTAAGAACAACAAAACGTACATAAGAAGCACGAAAGTAGCCACCACCCCAGGAAGGTAAAACCACCACTTGGGAGCAATGAAACCTTCGAACTTATTGCCAACAAGAGCGCCATCAATCCAAATCAACCATGCAGCTGCAAACTGAAGAGGGCAGGAACGTCAGTGGTACTATAGTAGCACCCAAGCACATGGTGCAAGTAGAGCATACCAAGCAACCAGCAAACCCAGAGAAGAAGGCATGCCTGAACCAACTCGACCTGCAGTCAAACAAACCCATCACTGCACGGAGAACAAACGCGTTTCCTTTCTGTGGGTTTTGTGTAGCAACACTTTTTTTTTGCTTGCCGTATCTTTGCAACTAGACTATGTTGCACCTATGAGGTGGTTATGTTGAACCCAATTTTTGTCAGACACAACAACTTCCCCTGTGGTGTAGTCGGCAGCACTTCCGCCTGTCACGCGGACAACCCGGGTTCGATTCCCGGCGGGGGAGTTCTATTTTTTCCTCATTCAGAGTGGTTTTCTTTTTACCAGTCTTCACGAACGGTGTTGTTGTTTCTTTGCTTTTTTTTTTTGCCCCTTTCATACGTCCTCTTTTATCAATTGCTGTTCAAATGGTGTACCAAAGGTGAAGAAGAAGCAGGGGGCCACCCAACAATACATTGTTTGAAAGTATGAAACAAAGATTATGACCCATAACAGGAAAAAATGCAAGCGACTAGAGTTCGACTGCAAAAGAAACATTCGTTGTTATTCCTCCTTTCAACTAATTAGAAGATACAGGGACGAGTTCTATCGAATCAGATTTGCGAACCAAGGTAGCCTGATCGAATGAAATACATCGCAAAACTCGGTATGCTTCTCCATACACTCAAACTTGGGCTCACTATCAGCAATTTGGAGTATGCCAACTAGCTCGCTTCATCTGTTCCTAAGAACGAGTGCTTTCGGACACCAAACCACCTCTTCCAAAATAACAAGGTTTTGTTTTTCTCGGTTCCGCTTCTGCATTGAACAAACAAGGCTCCTGCTACCATATCTTCTTCGACTCTGGGGTATAACATCACTTCACTCGTCGCGAATGGCTTCACTCAATTGATCGTTGCTCCATCAAAGTCGAATTGGGTAACGGCGAGATCATCCATTGCTCCGAACGTGGTCTTTGGCCGATTTGAATGCTCAACGGCAAAGAGGATCTTTCCTGAAGGAACTCTTTGAGGAAGCGGGAGGAGAAGATGTAGTTGATTGTAGCTTTTGGGGAGGATGCAGAAGGTTGTGTTGTTGAAGAAGATCCAGGAGTTTGTAGAAGAAGACGCAACTGTAGTAGTCACCGTCTTCGGTTCATCTTCTCACCATTGTGCAGACATCTTTCTTTGTACGAGGTCCGGAGTGCCAACAACAGTTGGTGCGAGCAAAACGAGGAAGTGTTGTGAATATTTAAGTATTATTTCTGAAGAAGAAAATACCAAAGAAGAGTATAAAGAAGAGCATAGAAGAGAGTAATTCTAAGAAGAAAACTAGAATTGGTCACCTATCATTCCAGTATATTGTTGTCTGGAACTATCCACCACCAATCCTTCAACTCACCGCCATTGGTTCAGAAGCCAAAGAAAGGCATTCATCCTCTTGCCTTGAAGGCGAAGATTGAAAAAGGTTTAATCCATGGATCTGTGTAAGGTGCTTTACCAAAAAGTAACTTTCGTTGTCCCAAAAGTTGTGTGTTGTGTTCAGAAATAAGCTTGATATAGTTTGGAGGAAGCAGTATAAACTCCGATAGAACTGCCTGGCATGTGCATGTCGCTTGAAAGAGGTTATTTCAGCACAGCAGAAGTTTTGCTAAGTTCGCCTTAAATTCAAATCTTCACAAGATGGTAACTGTAACAACTTCCCCTGTGGTGTAGTCGGCAGCACTTCCGCCTGTCACGCGGACAACCCGGGTTCGATTCCCGGCGGGGGAGTTCTCTTTTTTCCCTCATTCTTCTACTATCGAGTGGTTTCTTTATCCCGCCCCAGCGGGAGGTATATTTTTTGTTTTGGGCACAAAGGACACACAATCAGCTGAGGAGGGATGCGTGGGCTGGCAAGAAAAAAAACAAAGGCAGTGGTTGCACGAATTTTTTTTTACCAAATGGACATGGATTGGTTGAACAAGGAGGTCAATTCCTCAGAGGCAGTAGGGAGAGGCGCCAGCTTTAACACGCGATGCTGTGGCAAGGTCCCTTGCACCAGCTTGGGGACGTCCTCCTTCCTCACTCCCAACTCCGTCAATCCACGCGGCATCTTCAGTCGCTGCATGTAGTAGATGATGCGTTCAGCTAGCAACTCGCCAGCGGCTTCTCCTTCTTCCCCTTCGGATTTGTTATGGGTGGCAGTGGTGGCGCCCATGAGCCGAGCCACCTGTAAGTGCCTGGCTGGATCAGCTTTGGCGGTGTATCGAAAGACTGCTGGGGCATGCAACACCACGCTCACTTTTGTTTTATGCGTTTCATATTGAAAAAAAGGTTACCGGATTATTTTTAAGAACTAAAACAAAGAAGGAATGTACGTACTGCCATGAGGGACCATTGGATGGTCAACAGGATATCCTTTTGGCACGTAGTTTAGCTTGTGAGCCATGCTGCTGACTGGATAGCTCATTCCATGCTTTCATAATTCACGAGTTTAGAGAGAGAGAGAGAGAGAGAGAGAGAATTTAGAAACGAGATTGAGAAAGCAAGTGCGGCGATAGTTACACATAAGTGAACACCAGCGCTTCCAAAACCAATCCCAGCAAAAGTAGCTAACACACAAGTAAAAGTAATTATTAGGACGAAAACGAAAATGCAAAAAAGCAAAACCAGAGCACAAACAGAGAGGAAAAGCTTTACCAGCAAGCATCATTTGTGAGCGAGCTTCGGCATCATTTTCATCTTCCACAGAGCGGAAGAAATACTTGGCCAGCATTCCTAACGATTGCAAAGACCATACATCTGCAATAGCTGTTTATGGCGTAGTATTGGCAAATACAATTCTAGAGAGAAAGAGAAAGAGAGAGAGAGAGAGAGAGAGAGAGAGAGAGAGAGATGGACTCACGATTGGAGCCTTGGTAAGCAGGACGCAATAACGGCGTTTTGGGGCGAGGTGTTCGTTTGTTGAATGGAATAGCTGTGTAAGACTCCAACGCATGACATAAAACATCAAACCTAATTATGGCCATATAATTTTGTGATGGAAGAAAATTCCAATGAGCAAAATATAAGAAGAAAAGCAACAGAACAGAGAATGAGAACAACAGAGTACATCCATGAAAAATTACGAGACAAGAGAGAGAGAGAGAGAGAGAGAGAGAGTAACCCGCTAGCAGCTTTGATTTCTGGGGTCATGGTGCGGGCGTTGTTTGGATCGACGAGAGCAAGAGTGGGTTTTAGTCTGCGATGGGCAATTCCTGTCTTAGATCCAGTGCCCTCCAAATCAAAGATGGCAACACCGGTAGCCTCGCTTCCTGTTCCTGCCTGAGAAACAATTCCTTTTTAATCAAAAGTTCTCCTCTTCTCTCTCTCTCTCTCTCTCTCTCTCTGATTATAGGTGAACTGTGGCAAAAGATAACGACATACCGTGGTCGGAACAGCAATGAAGGGCTTGAGTGGACCAGGAGGGGGAAGTCCTTTGCCGATGGGTGGATTGACATAGTCAAGGAAGTTTTCTGGAGGATATGTACTGTACAAATTGGCTGCTTTGGCCGTATCCATCACTGCCATTAACAACAATGAGCACAAGACAGTTGAAGAAGGAAAATAAGAAGGATTTCTTTCAATACCGCTTCCTCCGCCGACAGCAATGACAGCATCGAACTGACCACCAGCAGTCTTCTCCGCTTCTTGCAATACAAAACGAGAAGCGTGCTGAAAGGACTTATCGGTGGGTTCCACTTTCACTTGGTCGTAGAGAGTGAACTTGATGCGATGGTCCTGAAGAGACTGTAAGACAGTGGCCACACAGGGAAGACTTTTGAGATGTGGATCGGTGAAGACAATAACATGTTTGGCTCCCATATCCACCATATCCAGTCCTATCTCTCTTGTCACCCCTTCTCCATATCTAATCTGAAAAGGATGAGAAGAAGAAGAAGAAGAAGAAGAAGAAGAAGAAGAAGAAGAAGAAGAAGAACAAGAAGAAGAACAAGAAGAAGAACAAGAAGAAGAACAAGAAGAAGAAGAAGAATAAGAACAAGAACAAGAACAAGAAGAACAAGAACAAGAACAAGAACAAGAACAAGAACAAGAACAAGAAGAAGAAGAAGAAGAAGAAGAAGAAGAAGAAGAAGAAGAAGAAGAAGAAGAAGAAGAAGAAGAAGAAGAAGAAGAAGAAGAAGAAGAAGAAGAAGAAGAAGAAGGAGAAGAAGAACAAGAACAAGAACAAGAAAAAGAAGAAGAACAAGAAGAAGAAGAAGAAAAAGAAGAAGAACAAGAAGGAGGAGGAGAACAACAAGAAGAAGAACAACAACAACAACAAGGAGAAGAACAAGAAGGAGAACAAAGAAGAAGAAGAAGAAGAAGAAGAAGAAGAACCATAACAAACAAAGGAGAGGAAAAACAGACAACGAAGAGGACCACAAGTTGCAAAAGAATAGACAACAAAACAACGAGAAAGCAACCTGACGTTAGAGCCCGCCATTTCGAATGCATAGTCGCTTTCATCGTCCAAGGATGGAACGGCAGCACCACTCGTAGAAAAGCAAGAAGCTTGTTGTAAAAGTTGTGCAGCGCCCGTTTGTCGGTGAGCCTGTTGCAAGAAGCGAGTAGAGAGCCGACTACGATTGGCACTAACGAAATGCTCGACTTTTCTCGAAGACGACAAGTCTAAACCTATTTGTTATGATGCTTTATGAGTCCCTCGCACACACGACTCGCACCAAAAAACGAAAACGATGAGAGCCGAATAACAAAACCTCGGTAAAAGAAAGTGGGATTGCGGCCAGAGGAGCAAGGGCAGCCACAAGCGCCGACATGTTCGCTGGAATGATTATGATGATGCATCATACGAGCGTTTGGTAGAGCTCTGGTGGTGGCAAGTCGTCGGGTGGCCCCAGGGATGCCTCCTGCTGCCCCTCCTTTCAACATAGGCCTCAACGCAAGGGTGCCACCATTTGCTACACCAACAAGGTTGTTGTTCCTCTTCGCTACGCTTTTCATCTTTCGCAACTCTTTTCTGGTTTATTTCGTGTCGACGTGGTGGTGCATTGCAAGGGCTCCTCTCTCTCCTCTCTCCTCTCTCTCTTCTCTCGCTCTCTCTCCTCTCTCTCTCCTCTCTCCTCTCTCTCTTCTCGCGCTCTCTGCCCCTCTCTCCTCTCTCTCTCTCTTTCTGTCTCTCTCTCTCTCTCTCTCTCTCTCTCTCTCTCTCTCTCTTTCTGTGTTGGCCTCTTTGGTGGCAAGCCCATCATCCGCCTTGTGGCTACAAGGAAGGCAACAACGACGCTCTGTTGAGGCTCTCGTTTGGTTGGCAGTCTCACCATCCACGTTGCTCCACCAAAGTGACCAGGATGTTTGTTGCCAACCTTTCAGGCTTTATTCGCTTTTGCTTTTGCTTGTGGTACGTTGAGAGCCTTAGGAGATCAGCAAGCTGGTGGCCGTGCTCGCCTGCTGTACCACAAGAGCGCTTCTGGCGGCTCGAATACGCAACATGTCCTGCAGGACCTGCTTGGCTGACTTGGGCGTGTACCGCTCCGCATAGGTCCTAAAGTTATCCACAAAAGGCCGCCCCTCCGTTTCTTTCTGCACCGTCAACGTGCCGTTCTCGCAGATCCACAAGTCTTTGAACACCTCCAGCAAGAACGCACAATTGTGGCTCACGGCCAGCACGGCTCCTGGGAAGGTTTTCAAGGCCTCCACCAGAGCTGCAATGGTCTCTCCGTCGAGGTGATTGGTAGGCTCATCCAAGAGCAGCACGTCAGGCGGCACTTCCTCTGCAAAGACATCGGCCAGCACCAAACGAACTCGCAAACCTCCGCTCAAAGCGCTGATGGGGAGCAGCGCCAGATCACCTCCTAATCCGAACCTTCCCAGGTGTTTTCTGACCGCTTCTTCCTGCGATGCTCCACTTTCTCCACCACCCATCAAAGAAACAAGAGCAGCTCCGCCGTGGCGCTGCAATAAGAACTCAGCGCAGGACTCTTGAAGATGTCCCTCCAATAGGGCAAGTTGGTTCTGATCCACGAGAGCCACCTTGCTGCCTGAAGGACGTCTGACCTCCCCGCGGACGATGACAGCAGGAGCTGCGTCGCCTGCCAATGCACGGAGCAACGTGGATTTTCCTGCGCCGTTCTTGCCCACCAAAGCAATGCGATCTCCAGCAAAGACTTGGGCGTCTAGGTCTGAGAGAAGGCTGGAGTCTGTCTTCCTTCTGGAGTAAGAGAGAGCCGCGCTGCGTAGCTCCAGAAGAGGAGCAGTGCTGCTAGAGACGCGTTTGGCCTCGAGATGACGTTTGGGCAGAGAGATGGAGACGGCGCGTTGTTGTTGGATTGGACCCGCACGAGAGGGCAAGCGAAGGGACTTGGCATCCATTTTCTTGAGAGAGTTAAGCTTGAAGCGTTTGCCGTCCTCCCGGTACAAACCTATGCGTTCCTGTTTCTTCTTTTCTCGGCTGGCAGCTTGCTTCATAGCTTTGTCGTTGCCAGTGCGTCGGGCGTGTGTGCGTTGCTGGCGGGTACTGGCCATCTGTCGAGCCTCCTCCTTTTGTTGGTTTTCATACTTGTTCTCGTGGAAACGGCGATACTCTGCCGCCTTCTCCTCAAAGGCCGCATAGTTGCCAGCTACGCATTGTAGGGCGCAGCCATGGATGCTGAGAATATCAGTAGCCACCATGTCCAAGAAGGAAGCGTCATGAGAAACCACCACCACGGTCATGCCCTCCGCACGGCGCAGCAAAGCAGCCAGTTGAAAGACAGCGTGCAGGTCGAGGTGGTTGGTAGGTTCGTCCAAAAAGAGGATACTTGGTCGTACCAGCAGCGCTCGGGCCATCTCCAAACGGGCTCTCCAGCCGCCAGAAAGACTGGACACAGTACCAGCCTGCATGGCAGGGGTGAAACCCAGACGACGCAGCAGCTTCTCGGCCTGCTCCTCACTGCCATCCGGCTTCTCCAGCTCCATCATGATCTCTCCGATACGCTCCGCTATGCGCTCGGCAGCAGCCGAGGCGCAGTCCTCATCTTCTGAGCCGTTCTCCAGCCGGTCTAGCTCTCGAAGCAAGGCGGCACGGCGCGAGTTGCCGCTGGCGCAGTACTCCAGCACGGTGTGAGAGCAAACGGCGTTGCGCTCAGCGTCGCTTTGCCCCACATACTGCACTTGGAAGGTGGCATCCTCCTCCTCGATCTGAGCGCGCAGCGATTGGAGAAAGGTGGTCTTGCCGGCGCCGTTCTGCCCTATGAGGCCATAGCGATGCCCTCGTTGGAGGGTCAGGTGGGCGTCGGCCAGCAACAGCTTGTCCTCCACGGCGAGAGAGATGTGCTTGCCCGTGAACACGGCCTCGCCTTGCTCGCTGACGTGAAACTCGCCCACGAATGTGACTTCCACAGGTTCTTCTTCATAAGGAGGTGCTCTGCATCATCATCATCAATGGTGACACCAAGTCTGCTACTCACACTACTTGTTCTGTGTGAAGAAGGAAACGAAAACAAAGAAACGGTTCACGTTTCGTGTTCGTTTGTTTTTTTGTCTGCTCTGGTGGATCCTTTTTGGACGTAAGCCTGGCAAATTAATAGGTCGCTGTCTATCAGGTATGGCCCACCATTGGGGGGCTTGCAGCTGGCTGGTGTGGTGGTGGGCTTTCCAGTTTTTCTTTTCCTGTTTTTCTCACCTTCTTCTCACTTGTCGACACAAACAAATTTCAATTTATGTCGACGTGCGTTACCGCTCTCTGCTGGCAAGAGAAGGAGAAGGAGAAGGAGAGAGGAGGGAGAGGAGAGAGGAGAGGAGGAGAAGGAGAAGGAGACAAAGGAGAGAGGAGAGGAGAGAAGGAGAAAAGGAGAAGGAGAAGGAGAAGGAGAAGGAGGGAGAGGAGGAGGAGAGGAGGAGAAGGAGGAGGAGGAGAGAGAACGAAAGCGAGAAGGAGAAGAATTTCTATGAACAGAACAATTCAATCAGGAGACCAAAGGAAGAGGATCCGCTAACGAGTGGAGGTTTGGTTTTGTGTGTGGGGAGAGGTTTTTATGAACAGAGGAGAGCGAGGGCTCCATCTAAATCGTCGTTGCAGAGGGTGAGGGCTTCTTTGACTTGGCTCTCCTCGAAGCCCATTGACAAGAGCGTTGCCACGTTGATTGAGGAAGGATTTCGTTGTTCCGCTTTGGCGATCTCCGCTTCCTCTTCGCTGTTTTTAGTTTGGTTAGTGAGAAAGAAAGAAGTGGAAGAAGGAAGGAAAACAAACCCAGAAGAAGGAACAAGAGCAATAAGATTAAAATATAACTCGCCAGGGCATTTGTTGATAAAGTTGAGTTGAATGACTTGCGCTGCGTCTTGAAGAAAGGTGTTCCTAGTGGTGGGGCAGTGTTTGATAGGTCCCTCCTTTGTGCCGTCAAACTCATAAAGCGAGTTGTTGACAGAAGTGAAGCAGATAAAGTGGAAATCTGACCCACTTACTTCCCTATGCTGTTCCGAGTGTAAGAAGAATAAGAAGAAAACTATAACATATATCATGTAGCAATGGACGAGGAAGAAGGACGAACATTAGTTTGGCCGCGTTCGCCAACAACTCGATGTGCCTGGGTGATACCTTCATCGTAGCCCAACATTGTTCCTCGTTCGTGGGGACTTTTATCTTTAGTCTTCTCCAGAAATGAATGCAAGCCACTGTCTTCCTCTTCGCGTTATATAATAACAACAAAAAAAAAAAAAACAATTGCATACACACAGCTAGTTTAGAAAACAAAAAACAACGAGAGAGACAGAGAGACAGAGAGACAGAGAGACAGAGACACCCTACGATTCTAACAAACCTATCCTAATGAGATCGCGGTTGTTGGCAACAGCATGAATGACTTCACAGAGAGAAGAGAAAAGAGAGAAATAGTGAGCAGCCCGTTGTGAAGGGCAAAAGAGTCAGACAGGGGAAATACCTGCAATGCTTCCGCACGCATTCCTAACGTGCTGTCGCATGAAGTACGGTTCAGCCTCGCCCGCTTCCTTGTCTCCGACTTGGTGGCCAGCGTTTAAGCCCTGCCGCTCCGCTGCGAACTGGTTCGTTGGGAATAGGAGCAGCAGAGCGAGGCAAGGGGTTGGCAGCATGGCCAGCAGATCGGAGGAAAGGCCGTAACAGTCGGCGAAAGCCCAGCCCTTGTCCACTCCTATGCTGTATATAAACTTGAAGAAAAGGAATAAGAAATGAAAAAGAAAGCGCAATATCGATGAGAAGACGGCGAACAAAAACAGGTTCAAGATGAAAAAAACATATGTCTCTGTACCTTGTTCAAAACAGCAGGGTTGCTTTCTAACGGTATCCATTTCGGCTTTCTTGCCCCTTCTTGGGCATGGCTCTCTTGCCTTTCTTCATCTTTTTCATGTTGAACGGTCGTTGTCGTCGGCAGCAAATCATCATCCGCTTCATCCCCACATGACTGCCATGCTATCGTTTTGTCTTGCTGCTGACGTGAAGCACCAACCGATGATGATGACGATGATTGCAGAGACTCCTCGAACCGCCTGTTCTCATGGCCGCGTTCCCAGCCCGTTTGCTTCGTTGGCTCCTCCTCCTTCCCTGATGCCATGTGAGATCTCTTTCTTTTTGCGCCTGGTGTTGGCCACTTTGTGCGGACAGCGTGACATCAGTGCACTCTCGCTGCTCTGAGTTACACAAAAGGGATCTTCGCAGCAGGCATGTGCCCTTTCGCGAAGGAGCAGGTCCCTGGCAGGGAGTCGTCAAGGACAAGTCTTACTGGCCCTCTTGCTTTGCAAGTTGAATGTGGGCGGTCCTGTATCTGTCATAGACCCTGCAACCTGCGCGGCAGGGCGGGTGCTGCAACACAAACAACGCCCAGAGTGGTAAACTTCAACCGTAATGTCATGGTGGTCCTCTTGCTAGGCAGCGCTTCAAGTCTGCGTTGCTATCTGGCGGGGCACGCTTCTTCTGGTGCTTGGCTCGCTTTTCTTTGTTCACATTGCGCGGTCCTTTGGTTGGTTGTTTCTTTGGGTGGTTGCAGACATCTAGGGACCACCAAACCACCATGGATAGCAGCTACCATAGCTTTCTTTCTCTTCGGCCGGTTCCTCTGCCACAACAACCCTCTCCTTCGCAGAGCCCAACACCCACGGGGCCTCACTCTCGCAGCTGCCACTTTGTACTGAGTTCGCAACGGCGGAGCCGCTGCCACAAGGCCCCTTGGGAGCCTCCCTGCCTTGCATCCAAGAGGCCTGAAGATCACAATGATGATGATGGAATCTCTGGCGGACGAGGACGGAGCCGCTGGGAGAGGAGGGCAAGTACCTCGCCTCGGTGTAACACCCCTCCCTAGGCCGAGCAGGCCACTGGCTCGCTTCTGTGTTTTGTTCGGAGTTCTTTGAGGGAATTTCTCAAAAAGGAAAATATAAATTAAAAGAAATCATGTAAGGAATGTGTTACATCACACCGAAAAGGGTACATGTGTCGACAAAAAAGAAACACAGCAGGAAGCAAAAGAAGAAAAACGTAGCAGGGGATGGCGGTGCCTCGTTTCAAGTCCAAGCTCAACCCCAACTCTCCCGAGTTCCAGAAGAACTACGCGGAGATGCAACAGGTGGTGGCGCAGCTTCACGAACGCTTGCACGAGAGCTTGGGCCAGGGCGAGCAGCGCCACATCGAGCGCCACCTTCGCCGAGGGCAGCTGCTGGGCAGGGATCGGTTGGAGCTGCTGTTGGATCAGGACTCCCCTTTCTTGGAGCTTATGCCGCTGGCCGGTTGGGGACAGGACAACATGACCCTTGGTGGCAGCATAGTTGCTGGCATTGGCCTCGTTTGGTTTGTTGTGTTTTTTTCTCATCTGATTTGTTTTGCTTTTCTTTCTAAAATGTGCTTTGTTGGGTTGATAATGATTTGAAAACAGTGGAGTGGAGTGTTTGGTCTCGGCGTCGGTGGCTACGATGAAAGGAGGTGCTATGAACAAAGTGTCGGCTCAAAAGTCGCTTCGTCTGCATGAAATTGCCATGCAGAACCGCCTACCCTCTATCTCTCTCATAGAATCCGTTCGTCATCCTTCCTTCTTCTCGCTTATGTTCTCCCTCCTCTCTCTCTCCCTCTCTCTCTCCCTCTCTCTCTCCCTCTGTCCTTATCTTCTGTTCTCTTCTGTTTTTATCTTTTCTTTTTATTGTGATGAAACGTACAATAGTAACACCTCCTAATATGAAGGCAGGAGCAGACCTGACCCAACAAGACGAAGTGTTCCACTCTGGCGGCAGAACCTTTCGTGACCTGGCTCGCCGCTCCAAGGCTGGCCTCCCCACCATGAGCATTGTCTTTGGAAGCAGCACAGCTGGTGGTGCCTATAATCCAGGCATGTCGGACTACACGGTAATGGTCAAGGACCAAGCTAAGGTCTTTCTTGGAGGACCTCCGCTGGTAAAGATGGCCACCGGAGAGGTAGTCGATGAGGAGAGCCTGGGCGGAGCGGACATGCACAGCAAGCTCTCCGGCGTGAGCGACTATCTCGCCATAGACGAGTTGGATGCCATCCGTAAGGCCAGAGAGATCATTCACAACCTTCACTGGGAGAAGGCCACACCTCTGCCCAAGACACATTTGCTGCCCTCCATTGAGGGAAGGAGGACAGCAGAAGGAATTATAGGAGAAGTGGAGGAGCCGTGGTACGACCCTGAAGAACTTTTGGGAGTTGTCTCTCCCAACATTCGTGTGCCCTTAGATGTGAGAGAGATCATCGCGAGAGTGGTCGATGGCAGCAGAATCTCCGAGTTTAAACCGTTATACGGATCGACGCTGGTGACTTGCTTCGCAAGGATACATGGCTTTCCGGTTGGCATATTGGCTAGCAATGGAGTGTTGTTCTCTGAGTCTGCATGCAAGGGAACGCAATTCATAGATTTGTGCAACCAGAGGAGCACACCGCTTATATTTATGCACAACATTACTGGTTTTATGGTTGGCAAGAAGTATGAAGAAGGTTAGTTTCTTTTTTGTATTCTTTTCTCGTCTCTCTATTCACCAAATACTAACAACGACAACAACAGGAGGAATAATTAAACATGGCTCGAAGTTCATTAACGCCGTTTCCAACAGTGGCGTACCTCACATCAGCCTCATTCTCGGCGCAAGCTACGGTGCAGGCAATTACGGCATGTGCGGCCGCGCCTACAATCCCCGCTTCCTCTTCTCCTGGCCGCACTCCAAATGTTCGGTGATGGGACCGGAACAACTCACTGGAGTGATGGACATTGTGCAGAGAGAGGCGGCCAGAAAGTCGGGACGAACTTTGGATGAGGAGGTGGCACAGAGGAGAAAGGAGATGTTTGCCAAACTGGTGGAGGAGCAGAGCGATGCCTACTATACCTCTTCGAGGCTGATTGATGATGGCATTATAGACCCGAGGGATACAAGGACCGTGCTGGGCTTTTGTCTCTCGGTGATTTACTCTGCAGAGGTCAAAGGAGATAACCATGGTGGCGTTTCTCGTATGTAACTTTTTATGTCTTTTTCTTTCTTTTTTGTAAAACAAAAACAGGAAAAAAAGAATATTCGTCATTCTTGAGACAGAGAGCGTTTGAGAGCATAACCATGAGTAGGGGATGGCTTTTGATCGCACATAAGGCAAGCCTGAGCGCTCCTCTCGTTCATAAACGTGCAAAAACAACACTCCCACGATAAGCTCACCGATGCCCTTCTGTTGTTGTTGTTGTTGCCGTTGTGGTTGTTTGATGCCGCCATCAAAACGGCCATCACTTCTTCTCTTTGTTCTTTCGTTTGGAGCCGCATGATCTTTTCCAGCTCTTCTTTCCTTCTCTCCCTTTGCGTTCGTTTCCTCATGGCTGCCGTCTTTTCTTTCTCTTTCATTCGTGCCTGCAACATGCCCTTCACTGTTTGCTCTTCTTTTCCTCCTCCTCCTTGTTCTTCTTTGATTATCATGTGTTTCGTTCTTCTCCGTTCGTTCAACAGCTCAGCAACGGATTCAGCGTAAGAAGAGGTATCACCATGTGCTAAGCTTGTTTCAGTGTTGTTTCGTATCAGCTTTGGGCTGATGTTAGCCTTCTCTTCGTCTCGTACACTGCTCGCTTGGAGTTTGCTCGGTACTATACAGCTCTTTTCTTGTTCTACTTTAGCGATGTACTTGTCAACAACCTTCCTCACCTATATAAGAACCATATGAAATGAGTTCTACAAGGTGATAGAAACAAAAGAGAGAAAGAGAGCGCACGAAAGAGAGAGAGAGAGAGAGAGAGAGAGAAGAGAGAGAGTGCAAGAGAGAGAGAGCGAGAGAGGAGAACCTACAATGGCTTTTTGATGTGGCGGGCTGGATTGGAGTGCATGTAGTAGCTGAATGCATGCCTTGTCCATGAGAACCACCGCTCTATCAGAGCAGTTTTCCTTAAAGGCAGCTTCCACCAACTGAATGCCCTTTGCTAAGTGCTTGTTTGAAACGAAGAGGTGCGATCCCTCCACTTCCGCTTCCACGTTAACTTGTATCGTGCTTTGTTGTTTGTCATCGCTTCCGTTAATCGTTACGGCGCATGTGCTTGATCCCCGCCGTTCTTTCTTTTCTTCCTCCTTGTCTTTGCTATCAGGTGCACCATCGACCTCATCTTCCTGCCACAGCATTCCATTAGATGCCATCAAAGAAGCAACCAAGCAAAAGCAGAGAAGGAAGAACACAGACACAGAGACAATGAAACGTACCTCCAGCACAAGAGCTCCATAGGTCAAGTCGTCCATAGAACTGGAACAAACAATGTCGCTGGAGCGTGGAGAGCTGTTTCCGCTTACCACACGGGTATTTGCGCTGACGGGGTGGTCGTGTGGCTGCTCCTCCTGGTGGCCATTGGCCATGTTTCCATACTTAAGAAACGCAATGATGCGAAGGAGCTTGTTCAAGTCTTGTTCAAATAAACGACGGATCAGATGACTGAAACCATGATGCTTATAGGGTGTTTTTACCAAGCCTACACAAGTCTTCTCTGGTGAGCTGAAGGAGACGAGCCCCAGATACTTTGTTATCAACAAAGAGGGTGCGGTACTTAGCAAGGCCGATGCTCCCGATCCAAAAGCTAACCTCGTCCGGCCGCCACCTTATCAAACTTTTCACCATCCACGAACCTTTCAAAAAAAACAAAAACAAAAACAAAACAAAACAAAACAAAAGAAATGGGTGAACGTCTGTCATGTTAGAGTTTTTACTCGTTCTTCAGGTAGAAATGGTATGGTATGTTTCTTCTCCAAGCAAGCAAAGGAGGAACGCACCTTTGGGGTATGCGTTCTCTTCCATTCTCTCCTTTACTTCACCAACTGGTTGTTCGTTTTGGGCTCATTTTCGTGAACTCATGACGACCCAGCAACAGACACTTTGATGGAAAGGAGAGGAGAGAGCAGAGAGGAGAAAGCAGAGAGGAGAGAGGGGAGAGGACAGAGAAGAAAGGAGAGAGAAGAGAGAGGAGAGTGGAGAGAGCAGAGAGCAGAGAGGAAGGGAATGAGGGACAGTGATGGGTAGGGCAGCTTCGATGATAACAACATAAAGAAGAGGATGAGACTTTCTTCGCTTACAGGGGCAACAAACACCGTGGTACCAACAGAGGATTAACGCATTATTTATCAACAGATAATGTTTCGAGGATTGGACCGGAAGAGTAATGCTCACCATTTCGGAAGGACATTTGGAAGAGAACGTCCAGAATGCTGCACTTGAAGCGCTCCGCGAAGCGCTCGCAAAACTCTATTCCTCTGAAGCTGTTTCCAATCTTGTCCAATGGGGGCGAGTACACCGCCAATCCCATCACCCCTGGCACCACCATGAATATGCATCCGCTCACCCCACTTTTGGCTTTGTTTTGCGCGTTGTTTTAAAAAAAAGAGTTAGAAAAAGCACAGGTAAGAAACTGAAAGATAGGAAAGAAACAGCATGCAGGAGCAAAGACTCTGGGGAAGAAAGGATGAGGAAGCTAAGAGAAGGAGAAAAAAACCAACCAGGAAGACCAATGGTGCAGGCCCATTCACCAGAGTAATCATACATGCCACAACTGTACATGATTTGAAGAGTGTCCTTTACCGTTGCTGGAGCCAATATACGGCGGCCTGTTAACGGGCTTACTCCGTTCTATTTGTAAATATTAGTTGGAAGAAGTAGAATGCTGAAGAGTGGACTACTTACATTTGCATACATTGAAGCAATTGCAGCCATTGTCTCGCAGTTAACTTCCAAAGAACACACTATTTGGCCGGTTTAGAAGAAGAAAAAGAAAAGAAGCTAAGAAGAAAAAGAAGAGAGAAGAGAAAGGAGAGAAGGAGAAGAGATTACTCTGAAGATAAAAGTCAGTTGCTTCGAGGAAATCAGCGCCCTCTGGAAAACTGTTCTTTGCACGCATAAAGTGAGCCAGAGCGTAATTGGAATAAGCGGTGTCTTTCTCCGACAAATATACACTTTGAGAAAAGCCTTTTTGTTGTTAATATGAAATGAGACCAAAGAAAGTATTGAGGCACATTAGAGAGCAAATAACAGATAAAGAGAAAGAAAGGAAAGCAATAATAAGATACCAATTTTAGCATCACCGGCCATTTCGCTGACGCTCTTCGTGAGATAACGGAAACGTCCAGAGAGTCCGCTAGGAGATGGGAAGAAGCTGCAAGCTACGATACCTCCTGCATTGATGAGAGGGTTATGAGGCTTGTTTTCGTCGTTCAGTGTGAACGCGTTGAACTTGGTTCCGCTGGGCTCACGACCCACATAACGGTGAACCTGTTTTTTGTGGAAGGGGCTTTCAGCTGAGACAACAAAATTAATACACAAACAAAAAAATGCGTTACAAACCTTCTCAGCGCCAACTTCGCGGTGGACTATGCTGTAAAGAACAACCTTGCCACAGGATTGAATAGAGAAATCATGCAGGTAGTCGCCGTACGAGAAGCTTTGACCATCCACGGACACCACCGAAAAGCCAAACAATTCGGGATCCTCACGAGCCAGTTCTGGAATGTAGGTTGCATTGTTGGCTTTTGGATTGGGCAGCGTTAGCTCTGATCTCACATCCTCAAATATACGAACGAGCTCACTGCCGTGTTACGGGTTGTAGTACAGTTAGGTTTTGGTTGGAAGCAAAACACTGCAAAAAACTAAATAAACGTACGCCGTAAATTTGGTCCAATCAGGTACACTAAGGCGGTTAAGCATTGCAATCTTCAGCAAGTTTTTCTCTTCTGTTGGAACAAGAAAGAAAAGTAAGGTGAGCAAACGAGAGAGAGAGAGAGAGAGGCAAGTGAACCTTCGTTACAAAGTTTCTTCAACTTAGACCAATGAATGGTTCTGGTGCTGTCTTCCAATTTTTGGATGGTGGCATTCAATACTTTGTGTTGTTTTGAGGATTTGAGGCCATGCGTCTGTTTCAACCACCGTCTTAGCACTTTCGAAGGAAGAGAATCTCCTGCATCGTTTCCAGCAGCACGCGCTAGTTCCTGAAATCTGGCTTTCACCACTTCGAGGTCCTCCTGCTGCTTGACTGCCTGTTCGCTTTGCTGCTTCTTCAGCCTGGCTAAGCGTTGCACGGTGGCTCCTTTGTCACGCAAATACTGTGCAACGTCATTGCGCATATGTGCTATAGCACCTCTCAATGGCGTGGAGCCCCATCTTAAATGATTGAACGCACGTTCATGTTAAGTACATGAGAAAGTGCATGCGCGCGAGAGAGAAAGAGAGAAAGAGAGAGAGAGCAGAGAGTAGAGAGCAGAGAAGAAGAGAACAAGAGACCTATCATAAGCGTTGATGTTAGCTCCTTTTTCGATCAACAACTTTACGACTTCTAGGTGACCTTCCTCGCTGGCAAGGTGAAGGGCTGTGCGTCCGTCATAGTCAGCAGAGTCAGGAGAGATGCTAGTCTGCTCCAGCAGTTCTTTCAGCTGTTCCACGTTACCATCAGCAGCCAAACCGCACAAAACCACTGAGGGCGTGCAATACTTGGCTGCCACCTCTAATCTCACGAAGCAAGAATAGAGCGATGAGAAAGAACGAGGAGAAGAACACGAAGACGAAGAACAGGAAAGGAAAGAGAACGATAAGGATTATAAAGAACAAAGAATGCACAGACGAGGTGGAGTGCGTACCTGTGAAAGAGGTGGAGTGGGAGCTGGCAAACTTATCGAAGCTGGGCGTTCGCTTCAGGAAAGCTCGCTTGCGGTCTGGGACAACAGAGGGGGTGGCGGTCTCTTGGTTACCGATGGTAACTTCCTTTCCTTCCTTCACCTCTTCCTCCTCCTCCTTCTCTTTCTCCTTGTCCTTGCTCTCCATATTTTTTTTGGTTCACTGTGTTGGAGGGCAAATCAATCTGTCGGAGGAGAAGGTGTGCTACTCAAGAGAGGAGCAGTGAGTGAAACGTAACCCTTGGGTAAGTGGAGGGTTCTGTTTGTTCGGCTGTTTGTGTTGCGATGTGGTGTTGCGCGTGCTCCACAAGAAAATCAGCAAGCCAGGGAGAACATCCCAAAAGAGAGGTACCAAGGCCCGGCAGATCTTCTCCCTCCTTTGGTTTCGCGTAGAATCCTTTTGCAACGTTAGGATTCGGGCCAGGCCCTACACCAGCCATAATGCTCTTGGCGTATTGGACATGCAACAGGAGAGGTCGTTCCTCCCTCGTTTCTCCACCAGGCCAAATGTTACCTTATCGGGAAACACCTTTTTGTTCGGGAGAGGCGGAACATGTTTGTGGCCTCGTCATGCGAACAAGCAAGTGCCTTGCTGTTTTTTCACGCAAAACAGCATCAGCTCCTCCAGCCAGAACTCCGTTACGGAAGCAAGGAGCCCTGTTCATCCTAGCAACCTGCTTCCCAGCTCCCCCTCCTTCTTTGGTTTCAAAGGAGAGAGGAGAGAGAGAAAGAGAAAGAGAAACGACAAAAGAGAGAGAGAGAGAGAGAGAGAGAGAGAGAGAATCAGAAGTACGTGTATGAGCCGAAGTGTCGCCATATAAACATGGAAGAAGCAAGAATGAGAGGAATGAAGAGCGGGAGAGAGAAAGATGAGCATTCATTGAGGATGATATCAGATGAGGATGAGGTGAAGGGTTGCAAGCTGAGCTTGCTGTTCGCGGTCGTTCCAGTGGGCCAACACTTGCTTTCTGGAGAGGGTGGAGAGTTGGCCGCATGAACGAAGGGACAGGGTCGTAAGAGCAGGAATGGCAGCAATGTGAGGCAGCACTCCCTCCGTTAAACTCCAGCACCCGTCCATCTTCAGCTCTCTCAGTCTGAAACACTTTCGCCCGAGCAGAGAGAAGCCATCGTTGGTGAAACGGCTGTTGAATGAACAGTCTAACTCCACCAAAGCCTCACAAAAGTTGGCCACGAAGCAAAGCGAGTTATCAGTGAGAGCATAGCACTCGCTAATAGTGACTCTCTTCAGCTCTTGACAACGAGAGAAGAGGAGCAGCATGCCCCTGTCGGAAACATTCTTGTTCTTTGTGATGCGGAACTCTCGTAGAGAAAGGGAGCAGTGCTTGGCTATGGCTTGAAGCGTCACGTCCGTTATCATGCAACAATTGTCAAGGCGAATGGAGCGTAATCGAGTCTGGCCCCAAGAACAACGCTTGAAAAAAGATGAAGGAAGGCGCGATGAAGCAGAAGTAGAAGAGAAGCGACAAGAAGAAGGCATGTCATGGTCAGTAGGAACCACGCAACTCTGGATAAGATGTTTCATGCCACGATCGGTGAGCAAGTAATTGTTGTTTTCCAGGTAGGGCCAGGCCTCGCTGTTTCCTCTTAACGGCGAAGGTTGTTGTATGGTTTCAGACAGATCCACCGTTGTCGTTTCGTCGCAGTCGCTATTCATCATCGGATATGAAGAGGCTCTTTCCACGACATTTATTTCGTTGTTCCTGAGGGTGTCTGTAATTGGCCGAAGGTTGCTGGAGCTAACTCCACTTTTTCTCTCTCCTTCTCTTCCTTTTGGTCGGTTGTTATTTGGTTGTTGACTATGACGACCGCTAAAGTAAGGATTGTTGAGTAGATAGTCTCTGTTGAACGCCGGATTGAAAGAAATGTGAATGTGAGTAAGTTTCGACATGGTGGTGTTAAGATAGCGACCGTCGTCTGACTTTTGAATGAGCTGGAAGAGAACACGATCAGTGGGAATGCCACCGCAGTCACCTAGTTCCAGTTTTCGCAGGTTTTGAACGAGAGCGATGAAGACCAGGAAGGAAGAATCAGAGATGTAGAACGCATCTCGAAGTGAGAGCCTTTCGAGGTTGAGATAATGCTGTTGGTTGAAGTAAGCGGCATTGGTTCTACTATTTCCCAACTTGGAAAGTTTGAAGAGAGCGTGAGTGCCATGATGGTGGGTGTGAGTTGAAGATTGTTGACGAGACGAAGGAGAAGCGGATGATTCTGCTGTGGAGAGTTGCTTTGACAATTGTTCAAAGGTCAGCTGTGTACAACCATTTAACCGGAGCGATGTCAAAGCTGTGCATTGCAACAGAAGTGTTGGAATGGATGTTTGAACAGCGCTGCAGTGAGACATGGCCAGAGAGTGAAGCTGTTTGCAATGCTTGGCCAGTGCATTCACCCCCTATTTGTGGCAAAAGAATAGAAGAATAAGACGAAACATTATTTGATGATGTAGAAGAAGATGCAGCAGCAGATGCAGAAGAAGAACAAGAATAACGAAGTAACGGAAGAAGGAAGAAGCAGGAACGAAAGAGAGCAAGAGAGAGAGAGAGAGAGAGAGAAGTAACATAGAGAGAGAGAGAGAGAGACAAACCACATCAGAAATGAAGCTACATGCAAGTATGCTGAGCCTTTCCAACGAAAGTGCACAAGAAGCAGCAATAACCGAAATAGATTTGTCAGTAACAGCTCTACCACAGCCATCCAACCGGAGTGCCCTCATTTGTGGAAACGTCGCTCTTTCCGCATCTGTAATGACGGCATCTTTCTCTTCTTTGTTTCTTTTCGAATAGGATGCCAATAGGTGGCTTTTGCCAGCTTTCGTTGCAGGTTGCGAAAAGAGAAAGCAGAGGGCATCTTCGGAGATGGCCGTGCATCCACTTAGATCTAATTGTTGTAGGTTGCGCAGAAGATAGAGGTATTTGATAGTATCGCCAAAACATGTTGAAGTGCAGTTTCGTAAGCTCAACTCGGTGAGACTGTCACGAAAGTGAGCAAAATATTGGCTGAGATGTGCTGTCGAATGTCTGTTCTTCTTCTTAGTGGTAATAGTGGATGAAGGTGAGTCTGATGTTGCTGTTGTATCATCCCAACCTGTACCTAAGCTTTGCGTTAGGCGAAAGGCTGCCTTTTGCTTCTGAAAGAGTTTCTTCGTGGCGGAGCTTTCAGCGTTCTTTTCGTTTTCTTCCATTTTGGTTGATGGTTTCGCTAGATCTTCTTCTGCACCTGACCCTTTCGTTTTCCTCCAACTCTTTTTGCATTTCTGCTTGTTGGTTGCTTCTGAAGAAGAAGCAGAAGAGGAAGAAGAAGAAGAAGAAGAAGAAGAAGAAGTAGCAGTAGCAGTACAGGTAGAATGCTCATAGTGAAGTTGGCCAAATTGAATATCAGCTCCAAGCACGATGTCCTCTTCCTTCGAACCACTGCCACCAGCAAACCTCATAGCAGCTCCCACAACGAGTCCGTCATCTCGACAGAGCTGCTTCTGATTCTTTGATTCAAGTTCACGCTGCTTGTAATGCCTGTCCTCACTGCCGTCGTCATCGCCAACGGCAGCTTCGATCGTTTGTGTTTCTAAGTTTTTACTCATTTGTTGAACTTGTTGTTGGTCAACGCTTTTTTTAAGCGTAGATGGCGTGGTTGTCTTCGGCGAAGGAGAAAGACGTAACGGCAATCCCACCAGAAACTCAATAGAGTTGAGGCCAATGCCATCGTTTATCGATAGTCTTTTCAGTTTTGGGCAGTACTGGACGATGCATTCGGTGCCTTGGTCGCTGATGATACAACCGGAAAGAACAAGCGTGCGAAGATAGTCTCTTGCGGTGGGATTTGTCCGACAGAGAAGCATTATGCCGTCCTCGTTGATGTTGCTATGTTGAGCATCGATAAACAGTCGCGTTAGTTTACCACATCTTCTTCCTATTTCCGCCAAGCTCAAGTTTGTTAACTGTAGAAAGAAATCGTTAGAATCAAAGACCAATAAGACATAAGAAGACAGGAATAAAGCAGAACAAACTTGAGGAAGAGAAGGCAGTTTGATAGTATGTATACAATCGCCATAGAATTGAGCAAGACGGAGAATAGCAGACTCGGTTGGCTGGTAGCACATTTTCCGAAAGTTTAACGTGAGAAGGCAAGAGAGGCGGCGATCCAAACGCATGCGTGCACGTAGCTCAGAATCCGATTGAGACCGGGTTAATTCTTTCTGCTCATTGTTACCCAGTGGATAGGTTACAAAAATAAGCACAGAGGAGGAGAGAAGCAGAGAGAAGAGAGAGGAGAGAAATGAAGGAGAAGGAACCTTAGCAGAAGGCACAGGAGAATCGCGTGGAGATAAAAGTTCAACTTGAGAAGCGGAAGATTTGCTTTGATGAACGTATCGGTGATTCTGCTTGGCAAGGGCCAACAACACCTCCACAATGCAAGCCACATCGCGTGCATTCAGCGTTTGTCCAAAAGCAGCGGCAGAATTACCAACAACGTTCGTCACACCGAAAAGAGAGGCAGCAGTCATGCCGTGGGGAGACGTTGGGGGTGCTGATCGGGCAGCATCATCGTCTTCTGTTAAGGCATTCGGAGAGGATGGACTAGAGGAAAAGGAAGATGTGTTGGTAGGAGGAGAAGCAGACCTGAGTGGTTGTTTGAGAGAAAAAGGAGGAAGAGATACAGAACTAAAGTCGTGATCGCCGCCAATTGTTAGGCTGGCGGAATGTTGATAAAGCGGATTCGTGGTTCTGAAGTCACGAGAAGACTTGTAAACCATACCGCGTTTCGTTGTAGTTGGCGTGATGGTATGTGATTGCAGGTTCGAAGTTGGTTGGCTTTTGGGTAATGAAGAAGATGAACTGCTGTTGTTCAGAGCATCAGGCGACTTTGTAGAGGAGGTAGAAAATGTTTCTTCGAAGAATTGCTTAGCTTTTGCACGGCGTTCAGCCAAACGTTGCATAATTACTTCACGTGAAGACTGTAAATTGTCATTCTTTGTGCTGTGTCCGTGATACCCTTTCTCTCTGTGTCTTTCGTTGGTTGCTGCAATTTGATCATCTTCCGCTGTTAGCTTTTCGTTCAAAACAGGCTCACTTGTGCTTCGCAAACGAGTGTGTGTTGGGGTTTTTGGAATAACGTAGTCATCATCCAAGTGCGGCAGCGGTATGTCGTCATGATCCAAGTCTTTGACTTTGCTGCCGCCGCCGCCACTTTCTTGCGGGCCAGGATCTCGTTTTGATAAGCTGAGCTTTCGTTGTTGGATCTCTTGCAGCTTCTCTTCCTTGTCCAACTCTGTTACGAAACTTGCGATGTTGGACGAAGAGGAGAGGGAGCAGTACAACTCAACTTCTTGTGCTTCCTCTGCTTCTTCTGTTCTGTGCCGTGACCAGGTACCAAGTGGATCTATTTTGGGATAAAGAAGAAATAGAAGAGTAAACGGAAAGGGGAGGAAGAGTGAGAGAGGGAGAGAGAGAGAGAGAGAGAGATAAGAGCAAAAGCTCGGATAGAGAGAAAGCCAAACCTGAAGCTGTTCGCAAAGCTTGAGGTTGAAATGTCTCACTGGAGCGTCTGATCTTCACCTCCTCATCGCTGCTGTGATGGTTGGGTGGAGAGCGTGCCACTTCTAAGGATTGTTTTCGTTTGGCCGATTTGATGTTGTTGGAAGAAGAAGAACAGAAAGCAGGAAGACAAGAAGGACTATCATCATTGGAGGAACTGGCAGTCGTATTAGGGTCAGAAGTAGGTTTAGCAGCACCAGCGCTGGATTTACGGAGAGCACTTAACATCACCTTGCGTCGTTCTCGTGGCGGCGAGGAAGAAGAACAAGAAAATGTGATATTTCTTCGCAGTTGAGCAGTTGGGGGTGATGAGATTCCAGAATTTTCATATCCTTGTTGTCCTTTGTCCGTTTCTTCTTGCTGTGTTGCCAATGAGGGATTGCTATTTTGGTTTCTGGTCTTCCAAGGAAGAGAAGGGTCTTGTTGTAGCGCCATTTGAAACTTTTCTCCAGCTATTCTATACCATTCTCCTGCACTAAGTTTTGGCGTTGAGGCTGGTGTGGATGGTGATTGAGTCTTGTTGCTTTTCTTGTTCTTTTTCTTGTGGCTGGGTGGAGAGCGAAGCAAGGAACCACTCAAGAACCAAACATAGTTGAGGATGAGTTTTCCCCAAGAATAATACTCTTTGGCCAAAGAGGCATGATAAGAAGATGGATTTTGAGTGAGTTCTGCCCAAATGCGATTCAACAGATGGAAGAGGCGCTCTTTGCCTTGTCGTGTGCGATAGTAGCTGTTGTAAAGCCACAGGCAAGCACGTAAGCTTTGCTTTTGCTTTTGCTTTTGCTGCTGTTCTTCTTCTTCCTCTTCCTCTTCCATTACTTTGTCATTCTCGTCATCTTCTTCCTTTTCTTTTTCCTTTTCATTTTCTTTCTTTCTCTCTTTTTTGTGGTTGGAATAGTCACCTGTTGTTGATGATAGAAGCTGAAACGCTTGAGAGGTCGAAAGGCCGTGATGTTGACTTGCGCCAGTTCTGCATCCCAACAAAAACCTTCGTTTCAACAGCTTCCGGGTCTTGCTTAGCATCATAAAGTTTTTGGTAGAGATGTAGTTCTCTACAGCTTCCTCAAAGAGTTCCATAAAAGTGTTGCATTCTTCTTCGTCTTTTTCTATCCATAATTGAAAAGGTATACGTTGGACCCTGTCTTCATCAGAAGAAGAGGAAGAGGAGGAGGAAGAAGAAGAAGAACTGTGTTGTTGGTCTTTTTGTCCAGTTGGGTTGTTATTTTTGCTTGGTTTTTTCACCAACCATTCTTGTTGCAACGTTTCTACAAACTGGGTACGTTTCATACATCGTCGGGCGTACTTTTGTTCCTTGCGTAGAGCCTGTTTTGTTCAACACTTTAATGTAACATCAAATTACAACAAACAACACATAGGAGCAAACAAACACGAACCTCGTTTAACAGAGCATCAGCAAAGTTGTTAACAACCGCAGAATTATCGGGCGTGTTGTTGAGCGCCTGCTCGAACTTCTGTTTAGCTCTGCTGAACAATCGATCCGCCTCATTTCCATCCTCCTGAAGAGCTTGCAAGGCTAAGGCATTGGCCTCAGCAAGAGCTATAACGTTCATGCTTCTTGATATGATAGCAATATTGGCGATATCAGAGTTCACCACTTTGAAGGAAGACATGGTCCAGTCGACATTCGTTGAAAGTTCACGAGCGCTGCCGGTAGCTTCAGCAATTAGTCTTTGTCGTTCTGCGTCTGAGCTTGCAGCTGTATCTTGGCGACGAAGCATTTCCTTTGCCTCCTCGCTAAGATGGATCCCGGTGAGATCTTGCAAGCGTAAGAGAACCCAAGACATGGTAACATCTTTGCGGAGGTCGTAATCCAGGGTCCGTTCGGCGGGAGTAAGGCTTATCTCACCAAACTTGACGATGATGTCTACTTTGACATTCTGCTCCCAAAAGTGTTGAGCTTTATTAACTGGTCTTCCTAACACCTATTTTTGTTTAAAAATGCATGAGCATGGTAAAATGAAAAGAGCGAGAGAGTGAGAAATTGAGTGTGAGAGAGATAGAGAAGGAAGAAAAATCAAAGAAGAGAGATACCAAGTTGAAGTATTCGGTAATGGCTGCTTTGCAAATAACCTCAGATATCTTTTCTTTGGAGGTTTTGGAAGTCTCACGTAAATGTCGATTAAGAATGATTTTTATCACTCGGGCTATCATCTCGTGAAGCAACAACCTTCGTAATTGCTGGTTCTTGGCGTAATGTCGGAGATATCCCAAATAGCGAACGTTTATTCCTTCTCTATGCATGTGTTGCGTGAGACGAGCATCCAGCTCTGCTTTACAGGCAGCATACTCTTCGTCTAAGCGACTTGCAAACTTTGGGATAACAACCTTTAATAGTATAGTCGATTAGTTAAAAGCGTTTAAAATAAATATAAGAAGTAACAGAGAGAGAAGAAAGAACCTGAAGAAGTCGCTCAGTGGCTTGAGTTACTTCATCTTCATGTAGCTTGTGATTATCTCTGCCAAAAGGTGAAAACGCATCAGAGCTCAGGGGTTTGGGGTTCTTCTTCAAGAATTCAGGTCTATTAAGTCACAAATGTTAATTCTTCATGATTGAGGCAAAGAAGAAATAAAAGCAGTGCAAACCTGAATAACTCAAACAAGTATGAATTTCGATTGCTGCAAAAAGAGTGACTAGAAGTTAGAATATAAAGCAGTTTGTAGACGGAAAGAAACGGTTCCTACTCTTTTCGAGGTAAGGTTGGTGGAAAGACTCTAGCGAAGTCGATGAGGTACAGCCGTCCATCCTTTGACAATAATTAATTATCGTCAACGTACAGGAAAGAAGTACGAAACGAAAAACAAAAGAACAGAGAAGAAGGAATATGTACCAAGCCTCGATGTCCCTCTATCAAAAAGAACAAATACATATCAAAAGTAAGCGTTAGCTAAGGAAGACACTGTTTTAAAGGGGAGAAAACAAAAGGCACAAACTAACCCATATCAGTAGGCCCATAGATAAACTTTTTATCTTCACAATCCCTGAAGCCAGCTACGTGACCCTTCATTGTTTTCACCGTTTAATCAACTGTTAAAACTCCTCTTTGATTTTCAATGACGCACCTTTAAGTTCAGTTTTTCAGCGGCATAGGTCATGATACGGTTTAGTTCGTCGTCATCAGCATGAACTGTTCGTCCTTTGATTCAAAACCACAGGTTGAGAAATCGTATCAATACCTTTTAAAAACCAAGTTGTACCTTGGTCAGCGCTTCCATAAACAATCGTTTCTTCTTGAATCGGTAAAATTGATACTGCCACGAGGCTTTTTGTTTAAAATCAGAACATAAAGCAATGAAGAGAGAGAGAGAGAGAGAGAGAGAAAGAGAAATAGAGAGAGAGAGAGAGAGAGAATAAACAGAGGCACAACAACTCACCGAAAACCTCTATAATCAATTAACTGGATTAGTGGGACTGATACTCCCACTAAGTCTATTTGAGAGAGAGAGAGAGAGAGAGAGATTCGAATCAGCAATGTGAGGGAGGAAGAGAGAAAAATGAAGATGAAATTGAAACCAGCAAAACGCATTAAGCCTTTAAGCTCATGAGCTGCCGCTTTCATGGCATTATCATCGTTTCCATAAAGACCCATCCCGTCCAACGCAAACTATTATAAAACCAAGAAACCACAAAGGATTGAACATAGGAACAACAACAGTGATAATTTTAGTCTAACCTTAAAAAAGATTCCTGTTTTTCGGTTTGCAGCTTTATAGTTAGAATGAAGATAAGACATGAACAAAAGACAACAAACCGTGATAAATATATTTTTTGCCTCCAGCCAGGCCTCCAATCTCACAAGGTTTGATGGTTTGGTACCTTGGCTCCATGAATGCTTCAGATATTATGATTTTTCCATACATTTTTGCTGTGTTTGAAAAATCTAATAAAGATAAAAAGTGAGACAGACAGAACGAAAGAAAGGAAAGCAAATGAGAGCTGAAGAACACCAAGCGAAACATACCCTCCGCCAAATGGCGTAGAGCTTCGAAGCGATGCAGACGCATAGCCTTGGTATGTTGTGGTAATTCAAGGATAGCCTGAAACTCTCCGTTCCAGTCACGAGGAGGGCCTCTATGTTGTATCTCCTCTTGGCAATATCTACAATAATCTATATGTGTACATCGGTGGGATAACTCTTTTTCACCTCCTGCTTCTCCGCCTGCATCCAACGCAACCAAAATTAGAACAAGCAACCACTTTTAATGAAGAAGACTTGGTAACTCACCGAATGAACTATGAAATGTTTCCTTTTGAGAAGGGTTGCGCCCACGAATTCGGTGATGAGGGGAAGGAGAATGTTCGTTTTCGCGTGTTGCAGGATAGACGGATGGTTCTGGGGTGGCATTATAGGCGGTACCACTAATGCTGTACGGTACTGAAGAAGAATTATCGCCCTTGGCACCTGCTGGTGCTGCTGCCCCTTCTTCCACTGTATCTGTGTTTTGAATAGGAATAGCAGAGTGTGTGCGGGTTAGCTGTAAGAGAAGAAGAAGAAGAACAAGAAGAACAAGAAGAACAAGAAGAACAAGAAGAGAGAGAGAGAGAGTTGATGAGATTGAAAATGGTATAAAAGACAAAGATGAAGCAACCGTCTTCGTGATGGCCTGCTTGGGAGGAGTCTGGCTCTTCAAGGATGTCGTATGGCAGTCTATACGGCAGCTTGCTAGCACCCTTAACTTCCATCGCTTCCTTTCCTGTTGGTAAAGTCTGTGCTGGTTCGATGGTTTCTTCGGCAGCATGCTGTGCCTCAGTTAGCCGTTCTGCTTGGCCCACCTCTCCCTTTTCGTCTTTTTCTTTCGTTGCTTCTTCGTCTACAACCTTTTCTTTCTCCTCATTATCACCAACAGAAGCGAGTTTGTCTACATGATAGTTGTTGTCGTGGCTAGAGGAGGCAGTAGCAGCGCTGGTTGCAACAACGTTCTCCTGAAGCAACATGCTGTAGCGGCTGGCGGTCCGCTGCTGCTGCTGTTGCTGATGCTGGTGTCGTTGCTGTCCGCGACTGTGGTGAAGCTTTGGCTTGAAGGAGAGGTTCGACAGAAAGGAGCGAGAGCCGCCTGCCCGCTTCACTGCCACCCTTCGAATGCCTCCATACGCTATCTTCCACAGGGGAGCGCCTTGGTGAGGTTCCTCGGGCATATGGCCGGTGGAGTGAGGGCGGTGATGGGAGGACTCCCCCTCGAGGACATGGTGGGAGGAGACAGAGGCTTCTCGCGAGAGTGGATGGGGCAGAGCTGCAACGTTGTTGTTGGTCAGAGGTATTTCTTTTCGAAGGTTGAGGGCAGGGTCCGACCGGTTCCGGTGGAGCAAGATGTATTCTTCGCGCGTAGTCGTTGGTGAGGACTCGTTTGAGTCCGTGGTGACCACGTCCTTACACGGCTGTTTTTCCATTTGCACGAACCCAAGCAGAACAGACCGTAAAAACTGCTTTGGGTGCTCTTATGTCTCCTCTTTCCTTCTTTCTTTTTTTTTTTTGTTTTTATTGCGTAACGATCTCCACAAAAATCTGAGGGGTAATTGATTGGTCGAAGATCAAAATCTGGTAAAATTAATTAAAATTTCCAGGAAAATAGCTCTGAAAAAAAACATAACCGATGTGCGTGTCGACGTGAGACCTCTAAAGGAATCGCCTAAGGAAGCTTCAGAGCTGCAAGACAACAAGCTGCACACAAGTCGCTCGCCGCTCCTCTGCAACCAAAAAAAAAAAAGGCATTACCGTCAGCACACTTCCTATCCCCTATCTCTCTCTCTCTCCACTCTAATTTTTAAGAAACAACCCCACTGTTTGCATGTGGTCCGAAGGAACGCGCTACAAAGAAACAAGTAACGACAATGCAGAACTCGAACGCTAAGGGAATCCCCCTGCTGCAGCTGCGGGCAAACAACCCGTTCGCTGGTACAAAGAGCCAGTCTTACCGCCAGACCTGTACAGCCTCTGTGTGCTGAAAGAGGTCATTCACAGACAGCAATCCAAGTACCAAACGGCAGAGATCTTGAATCTCTCCCCATGGGGAGTGTCCTTGCTGCTCGACGGTTATATGCAATCCTCAACTGTACGCCTTGCTCTCCCCTTTCTCCACAACCCGTTTTCACTTTTCCGTAAACTTTCTGTGTTATAACCTTGCTTTTTGTTTTTTGCGGGCAGTATGATGAGTACATGTACCACGAATCCCTTGTTCAGCCCATCATGTGCAGCCACCCCAACCCCAAAACCGTATTTATTGGTGGTGGCGGTGAAGGAGGTAACGAAGGCCCTTTCCTCTTTTCCATTACATCTCACTCTCCTCTCTGATCTTCCTCCGCTCTGTGCTCTCTCGCTCTCTCGCCTCTCTCTCTCTCTCTCTCTCTCTCTGTCTCTCCTCTCTTCTCTTTGCATTGGCTGACGACAAACGTGCTACTGCAGCGACTGCAAGAGAGGTACTGCGTCACAAGACCGTAGAGAAGTGCGTGATGGTGGACATCGATCAGGACGTTGTAGAGGCCTGCAAGAAGCACCTTCCGCAGCACCACAAGGGCGCATGGAACGATAAACGGCTGGAACTCCACTATGACGACGCCAAAAAGATCCTGGAGAACTACCCCGAGAAGTTTGACGTGATCATCCTGGACTTGGCCGACCCCTTGGAGGCTGGACCCTGCTACCTGCTCTACACAGTGGAGTTTTACGAGATGTGCAAAACGAAGCTGAACCCTGGTGGCCTGTTGGTGACCCAAAGCGGCCCCGGTGGAGCTCTCTCCATGCATCAGGTCTTCACTCCGGTCGCTGCCACGCTGCGCAAGGTGTTCCCGCATGTGGTATCCTACTCAACCTACATCGCCTCTTTTGGAGATGAATGGGGCTTCAACATTGCTAGTGAATCGGAGGACGTGCAGAACATCACAGCGGAGGAGGTGGACCGAAGGATCGCAGAAAGGATAGAGGGCGGCGCTGAGTCTCTGCGCTACTACGACGGTACCACTCACCGCCACAAGGTCTATCCTCCAAAGCACCTCAGCACGGCCATCGCCAAAGAGACCAGGACCATCACCGCTGATACCCCGCTGTTCCTTCAAACCGTGCCAACGGCAGAGCATATGACCGCTTCTTCTGCTCCGACCGATGCGGAGGAAGGAGCCCCCTCCCCCATCCCTGCTTCTCCTGTCGCGGCTGCGCAGTGAATCGAATGCCAGCGATAATCGAATATTTTTTCCTTAACTGGTCAATTTTTTTAATTCAAGTATCCAAATATCCAAAATTTATCGAACAGTATATCATCAAAACAGATCGACAAAAATTAAAGGTAGTCAAACGACCCGCCCCCCGTAAAGTGCAGAGATCTTTCACGTCGACAAAAATTCATTGCTCCGCTTTACCGCCCCCCGCAAAAACGTTCGAAACGCAAGAAAAAAAAAACTAAGACAAAGGGGGGGTTGGGAAACCAACGCAACGCGCTTGTATTAATTTTTTTTCTTTATTTTTGAAAAAAGAAAAACCCAGACAGAAGAGGAGGGACCGGGTGTGTGTGTTGCTCAATTGCCTTTTGGTAGGGGCGACACAACTTGTAACCACCAAATCCGTTTTTTCTCTCTTTGCGTTGGGCTGTTTGTTCTGGCCCGGCAACGACCACCCCTGTACTTTGTTGTTTTTTATACCCTTTGCTTCCTCTCAAACACTCCTCCTTAGGAAGCATTTCACCTGTTTACATTGTTTGACATTGAGGTAAAGAGCTCTCTCTCTCTCTCTCTCTCTTGCTTTTCCCGGAGGGTGTGGTGGGAACGACATCTCTGACAGATGTGTGTGATGTGATTTGTGCCGTGAACCTCACAGAGCAGAACTCTGTCTCTTCTATTCCCTTCCCTCCCGAATAGTGCAGAATGGGCGATCTCGTTCAGCAAGAAATCAAGAAGGCCAAGGATTCCGGCGCCCGCCGGTTGGTCCTCAACAACCGTAACCTTAACCAGGTGCCCGTCAAACTGGTGGAACAGTTTCCACCCGAGCTTACCGAGCTTGAACTCAATCAAAACCATGTGTGCTTTCCTCTTTCTCTTTTCTCTTTTTCCAGCCGCTTCTCACGCCTTCCACATTATGACAGTTGGTGGGCCTGCCAGCAAAACTTAGCGCGTTATCCAACCTACAAGTGCTCCGACTGCAGTCGAACGAGCTATTTGCTTTACCGCCAGAGATTGGCAAGTTGAAGCTGCTTCGCGAGTTGGATCTGCAAGCCAACAAGCTTCCCAAGCTGCCTGCCTCGATCGGAAAGCTGAAGCGCCTCAACCGACTCGTCCTCAAGCAGAATAAACTCAAGAGTCTTCCTGATTCGATTGGCCAGCTCACTTCTCTCGAGTTGCTCTATCTTTCTGGCAATCGTCTCAAGGAACTTCCGGCAAGCATCGGATCCTTGCCGAAGCTAACGATTCTTGGCTTGGAAGAGAATGCGCTTGCCTCTCTTCCTGATTCCATCGGAGACCTTCGAAGCTTGACCAGTCTTAACGTCAGCAAGAACCAGTTGGAGAAGCTCCCTGCCTCTCTTGGAAAGCTCTCCGCGGTGGTGGAAATCTTTGCTCGCTTCAACAAGATTTCTGAAGTGCCACTGTTCGTTTCTCTCGTTCTCTCTCTCTCTCTCTCTCTCTCTCTGTGCATTCTGCTTTGTGTTCCTTCAGCTCTTCTTTATCGCGTAGTGAACAGATTCTGACCAACACACATCCTTTCATCCTCAGAGAGCTGAGCACTCTATCCACACTGAACGAATTGGATTTGGGAAGCAACAAAATAAGCGTTATCCCGGAGGAGTTCTTCCAGGGTCCTCCTGACAGCGGACTCATCCAACTCACTAATTTATATCTGCATCGCAATCTTTTGAATCGGCTTCCAGGCTCCATCAAAAACCTGAAAGAGACCTTAAATGTCCTTCATGTCCAAGAGAACAAGGTAAGCAGTTGCCTCATTGTAGTATGAAAGATGCCGAAGGAAAAAGTTGCGCTCACTTTTGCTGCTGTAGTTAGTAGAGTTGCCTCCCGAGATTGGATTCTTGCGGGAGCTTACGGAACTAAAGATTGATGGCAACAAGTTGGAAGCGCTTCCTGCCGAGTTCGAGGAGATTGAGCACAACCTCATAGAGTTCACCTTTGACAACAATCCTTTTTCATCTCAATTGGAAAATGTGGACGTGGATGCAGCGGATCTTCTGGAGTATGCAGTTCCCTCTGATGAGGAGGATGAGGATTGGGAAATGGAAGTGCTGTTGCAAATGTTAAGAGAAGGTGCCTTACAACCCACTGGTTTATGTGGAATTGCACTTACGTCAAATTTGGCTTCTTTCTTTTAGGTGAAATATTTAACTTGTATGAAGGTGGAGAATGTGATCAAGTCAAGCTGTACATAACACCGGAGCTTGACACGGGTTTGCTCTCTCGTCTTTTCTCCTTTGCCTATGTTTTTTCTTTTCTCACCCCTCGTTTTGAACGACTGCAAATACCAATATAGTGAAATGGAGCTACCCCAAAGCCCGTCTCAACCGACAGATAAGTTGGGCCGGAGCTCTATTAGGTTCCACTGTGAACCCAGCACACGTCTCCAAGCAAAAGATCCAAAGTGAATTAAAGTATAAAAAGGGAGGAACAGTGCAAAGAAAGCCTGCCAGAATCAGTAAAGGCCCTAACGTGTTGGACGAGATCTTCAAAACGCCAGCCAACAAGCTGCCTTCCAAAGAAAGTATGCGAGCTCTTGCAGCGCAAAGCTCGCCAGCGGAAGACAGAAAGCCAACCACCATTGCAGTGGCAGACATCGAAGAGATCGCCTTAGGCAAGAATCCTTCTCTTTCTAAAAAGTTGGAAGAAACAGGGTCTAGCATCAAGGACAAGGATGATGACCTCTTCTTCTGCATTGTGACGTCGGATCGAACAGTGCAGTTTGAAGCTAGTTCTGTCCCTGAGCGTGATGAATGGGCACGTGCCTTCCTGCTTCTAATTCAGTATCTTATGAAAGACGCTGCCAAAGGTTTGTTGTTGTTGTTGTTGTTGTTGTTGTTGTTGTTCTTGTTGTTGTTGTTGTGCGATTTTGTTTTATATTCCCTCCTCACCTCTTATCCCAGATTGGGAAGATGACGATGGAAGTTCTTCCAGCTCCAGTGAAGGTGAAGAGACAGAAACGGAAACAGATAATGAAATCGATTTGGACAGTATCTCGGAGGAAGCTACGGAAGAGATCGACATCCTTGCTGAGGAGGAAAAGCGCCTACTTGCGTTAGCTGAGGAGCGCAAAAAGAGAGAACAGGAAGAGGCGGAGAAAAAGAAAAAAGAGGAAAAAGAGAAAGAGGTTGACGAAAAAGAGCAGAAACGCTCGAAGCGGTCCACCTTGCGTCCAAAGAAAAGCAAAGATGAGTCTTCTCCCAAAAAGGAGAAAAGAAAGAGCCTTGAGCATAAAAGATCACGGTAAGGAATCTTCCCTTCTCCTCTCTCTCTCTCTCTCTCTCTCTCTCTCCCCTTATTGAACGTTTTCATCTACGACCGGGCCAGCTCAATAACGTCGGATCTGTTGAGTACTGTTGACAGTTCTGGAAGCGACTCGGACAGCAGCAACAAGAAGAAAAAGAAGAAAGAGAGCAGCAAAGGTAAAAGCACCTTGAGAAGAAGCTCTTCCAAGAAAAGCAGCTCGAAGAAAACTTCCAAGGAAGACAAAGACAAGAAGAAAAAGAAGAAGAAGAAGCGAACCATCCGGAGAAGACATGCAAACAGAGATGATGAACTGGCAGAAATTGAACGAGAAATTCTCTCGGAAGGAACTGATGATCCTGAGTTGCAGCAAATGGTGGAGGAAATAAGGGCCATTGAGGCTCAGACCGCATTGCTACAAGAACAAGAAGCTCTTGCGCTTCAACAACAAGCGCAAAAGGGATACGATCTCGATGATGAATTTGCAGCAGTTCCGGCCGAGGACGCTAAAGCAAAGGAAGAGCCAAAAGAAAAGGCGGCCAAGGAAAAGGAAAAGAAGGACAAAGAGTCTAAAAAGAAAAAGAAGGAACAAGAGGAGGAAGAAAAAAGAAAGAAAGAGAAGGAAGAGGAAGAGAAGAGGAAAAAGGAAGAGGAAGAGAAATTGAAAAAGCAAAAGGAGGAGGAAGAAAAGAAACGCAAAGAGGAAGAACGCAAGAGAAAAGAACAAGAGGAAGCAGAGAAAAAGAGAAAAGAAGAGGAAGACATTGCCTCAAAGACAAAAGAAGACGAGGAGAAAAAGAAAAAAGAAGACGAGCAAGCATTGCAAGCCGTTCCATCCGCAGAAGCGAAGGACAAAGATGCGGAGGAAAAAGAAAAGGAGCAGCAAAATACTGCTACTGACGAACAGCTCAAAGCCATCGCCGAAGCAGAGCGCCGTCGGCAAGAACTTATGGAAGAGAAGGCGCGAGAGAGGCAAGCAAAACTGGACCGACTGCGTTCTGTCACCCAAAAGAAAAAGCAGTTCATCCAAAAGTCCCAAGAGGATCACGAAAAGGAGGTCCAAGAAAGAAAAGAAAGACTGAATCGCCTGAAGATGGCCTCCGTCAAAAGATTGAACGAAAAGAGGGCTGTCGTTTCGGCACTCAAGATCTACCAGCAGGAAACAGCTTTGAAAGGTTAGACTTTGCTTTAGTTTTGTTTTTCTCCTGTTGATCCCTACTTCAGCATCTGCCTAACAATCTCTTGCTGTACTTTAGCTGGTGCTGGTGCTGGTGCTGCCGCTATTGCTGCTCCTGTTGCTGGTGGCGCAGCTCCTCCTTCCACTGACAAGGCGAGCCTGGACAAGTGGAGGCAAGAGCAGTTAGAGCTGTTGAAGAAAAAGCTTGCACAAGAGGAGCAGGAAGCCGCCGCCAAACAGAAAGCCGAACAGCAACGACAAGAAGCCAAGGCTGCCGCCGATGAACGCAGGAGGCAGCAGCTAGAAGAGTTGGAAAAGAAGAAAGCGGAAGCCAGAGAGAAGCAGCAACGCATCGAGGCTCTCAAACAAAAAGTGGAAAAAGAGGCAGACACAGAGCTTGCTTCTCCTAAGAAGGTCAGCCTTGCCCTTCCTGCTTCTGATAAACCGAGCGGTGTCACGCTGGCGGTACCTGGACAAGGTTCTACTATTATTCCCGCTCGTTTGAGCGCTCCTCAAAAGAGTCGTTCTCGTATTCAAGGCAAGAGGCTTCCTACGCGACAACGTCCTCAACGCCGGACCCTTACCAAAGAGGAGGAGGAAAAGAGGTTCATCTACTCTCTCTCTCTCTCTCTCTCTCTCTCTCTCTCTCTCTCTCTACATCCTCTCCATCGAAAATTCTCTTGACTGATCTAGCATGTTTATCCGCTTAGGGCTCGTATGCTGCGGCAGAAGTCTATCCCGCGAGTTACCCGCAAGCTGGACCACGGCACGTTCTTGACGGCCATGGGCATGGAGGTATGCCACCATTCTATTGCCTTTTTCTGCTATTTCTTCAGTACATATGTGTTTGTATTCTTTGGATTCCGTATTTATCTGCTAACTAAAATTCATCAAAGCCGCAATCTCTTCGTCCAGAAATGGCTGCTTCTGCAGCAGCAGCTGCTGCTGCTCCTGCAGCAACAACATCAGTATTGGCAGTGGCGGCTTCCGCAGCAGCAGTAAGACCATCATCACCAACCACTTCTCCACAACCAGTCACAAGGAGACCATCCTTCACCAGAAAGTTGGACCAAAGCGAGGAAGGAGGAATGACGGAAGCGGAGAAGATGCGCCAACAGATCCTTGCCAAACGTGCCACCCTTACCAAACGCGAAGCCGCTGCAGGACCTCCAGGTGCTGCTGGCAGCTCTACCGTTACCGAAGCGGAGGCTGCAAGAAGAAAGATTGCTGGCACTACGGAGCCGCAGAATGGTCAATCCACAGAGTCGATGGACATGGAAGCTTTGATCAGAAAGCGCAGGGAGGAGGCTCAGCAACGACAAAAAGAGGAAGAGGCCCAGCAGCGCCAGGACATTATCAAGAAGTTCCACGAAAACACAAAGAACAAGCAAGAAACATTCGTAGACAAATTGGTGCAGCTCAAGGGCAAACGCAAGGTCAAATCTGTTTTGGTAGAGATGACAGCCACGGCTCTAAACGAGGGAGATGGTACGCAACGGCTAGCCGCAAAAATAACTATTCTCATGGTTCAAAGAGCGAAACACAGAGACTCATCCTTTTTTTTTTCTTCGTTGCAGTATTTATGCTTTATGTGCGTGATACGATGTACGTATGGTACGGTAAAGATGCCAATCGAATGGAAAAAGCCAAAGCCGCCGAGCTCTTGAAAAGGATCAACTTCCACGAGTGTGCTGGTAGAGCTAAGACCTTTACTGTCCGCCGTCGTGGACAACCCGAAGAAACCGATCCGGAAGAAGCCAAAGCTACCACCGAGGCTACCAAAGGTTTCTCTTCATTTTCTGTTCTATATTGGTTTTAATCTTACATGGTTTTTTTTTTCGACAAAAAAAAAAAGAGTTTTGGAATTATCTCAAAGGCAGTGAAGACGACGTGGTTTCAGCTGAAGCAGGTGGCAATGATATTGCTTTTGAACGCATGTTCCCATCCACAATGACTTTGGAGAAGATAAGCCGAACTGGTCCGAGCCAGTACAAAGTTGATGCCATCGATGTGGAACAAGGCCTCTCTTACAAGCTTTTGGACCCCGAGGCTTGTTTCGTTCTGGACTGTGGACCCAGTTGCATCTATCTGTGGATTGGCCGAAAGACAGACCAAGACTTTAGGCAGTATGCCGATACGTATGTCAACGAGCTGAAGAAGCAGGAGAGCCGTTTCCCTTGGATGTACCTCGAAAAGGAGACAGAGAACGCCGAGTCCATACTCTTCAAAGAGAAGTTCAACGATTGGGGCGACTTTGCTCCGGGTGTGGGAACTCCCTCCGTTGGCACCTTCCGCAAAGCTCAACAGGCGTCTGCCTCTGGTGGCACTTCCTCTGGCGGAACTGCTGCTGCTGCTGCCAACGCCCTCTCTCCACGAACCGGCAAGAACAGCGTTGCGTTTAGGAAGAACCGCGTGAGAGTGATGAGCATGATGGAAAAACGACAGCAGGAGCAACAGCAGATCGACTTGCAGGGCTTGCACTCTGGCGTTCGCCCCGTAGATGAGCGCATTTGGGTAAATGATGATGGCAAAGGACAGGTCGAGATGTGGATTCTTAACAATTACGAGCTGGAAGAGTGGCCTGAAGCTCGACATGGCGTTTTCTTCAGCGCTGAAAGCTTTATCCTTCTGTATACTTACAGGTCAGTATTTCTGTTCTCGTTTTGTTTCTTTAATCTTTTATTCCAACTTTCTTATTTACTTGCAATAACACTTTTTATGTCAACAGATGGGGTGGTATAACTGGCCGCTCCGAAGCAATGCGTTGGCTTATCTATTACTGGCAAGGTCGAAATGCCACCCACCAAGAAAAAGGAGCTGCTGCTCTCAAAACCAAAGAAATCGTTAAACTCGTCAAGGATCGTGGCGGTGACCCTGATCAGGTTTCTGTTCCTCCCTCTATCCCTCTCTCTCCCTCTCTCCTCTCTCTCTCTCTCTCTCTCTCTCTTTCCTTGAATGAAACACAGGGTTAATAACAGCTACTTTTCTATTATATTATATTTACTAACGACAGGTCCGAGTGGTTCAAGGCAAAGAACCGCCTCACTTCCTCAGGATCTTTGAGAACAGAATGGTGGTACACGACGGCCTGAGAGAGGACTTCGAGAAAGCCCTCCAAGACAAGAAGGCTGGCAACAATGCCGGAAGCCATCTCTACCATGTCCGTGCCAGCGACTATGATCAAATCAGCGCAAGCGCTAGAGCTGTTGAGGTATTCTTGTCCTCTTTGCTTTTTTAAAAAATCAAAAGTTTAAGCTCACAAATACCGATTTTCTTCTTCTGTTTTTTTTGTTTCTTCACAGATACCAACAAAGATCTCAAGCAAGCGGCTAAACTCTCAAGATGCCTTCATTCTGATGTACCGGGAGAAAGGATTGGTGACCAAACAACTGGCGTGGTTCGGCGAAGGCAGCAACGAGGTCCTGCGGGAGGCCACCCGCAAGCTGGCCAAAGTTTTGGTGAAGTCCTACGCCTCCGTGCCGTCCTCGAACGTTGTGGAGACGCTTCCCTCGGTGGAAATGGAGGAAGGCAAGGAGAGCTCTCACAAGGAGTGGAAGAAGGCCTTGGGAGATAAGGCCTACCCCAATGCTGCTTTCCTGAAGAAGCACGGCCTCAAGAGACGCCTCTTTGCCTGCTCCTCCACATCGGGTGCATTCAGCGTGGAGGAAGTCTTTGACTTTGCTCAGGAGGACTTGGAGCCGTCCAGCATCTTCTTCCTGGACATTTGGGGAGAGGTCTACGTCTGGATTGGAAGCAAGTCCTACGAAGAGGACGAGCGCATGGGCATGGCAACTGCTGTGGACTTTGTGGCAGCAGCAACCGACGGAAGGCTCCGAAACACACCCGTCTATGCTTTCAGAGAAGGAGAAGAGCCGATAGAGTTCACTTGTAACTTCCAAGCATGGGACGATGGCACCGGCAAGCTCAAAGTCAAACGCTCCAAGAAAAAGAAAAAGTCTTCCAGCGGCTCCTCCTCCTCCTCCGTCAAATCCGTCGTCAAGAAGAGCAGCAGCAAGAAGAGCAAAGACAGCAAGGACAAGTCCTCCTACACTCCCAGCCCCAAGGGCAGCAACGTGCGAGCCATCCTCGCCGAGTACAACCGCGTTTGGACCTACGCGGAGCTGACCGAGGCCGTGAAGCAGGCCCAGACGCCAGCCGGTCAGGCCAAGCTCAAGGGCTTGGACAAGACCAAGCTGGAGCAGTACCTCAGCGACGAGGAATTCCAGAAACACGTGGGCATGAGCAAGCAGGACTTTTACGCCTTGCCCCTGTGGAAACAGACCAACAAGAGGCAGGAGATCGGTCTTTACTGAGCAAGCGTGTGAGCGGTGCCAGCCAATGCACGATTGTGTTGTTATGTTATGTTTTTTTGTGTGTTGTGAATAGCACTTTGTTGCTTCTCTCTTTTTTCTTTTTCTTTTCTTTTTTCTTTTTTCTTTTTTTTTTTTCGTTTAGGTTTTGCAAAGACAAGAGAGAGCCAACTTTCGTCTTCTCTCGTATCCACCTTAAACAGTTTTAAGGTGAACAAGTCGCCAAAAAAAAGAAAGAAAAAGAAAAAGATGGAAGGAAAGAAGGGAGAAGCCGGCGGCGGCTGGCGTATACAAACAAGTGCCTCGCTTGGAACAACCATCCGTAGAACTCTTTCTCAAGGAGTATTGGCGGAAGTATGTAGTATCAATCTTTTTTTATTTTTTTGATT
Organism: Balamuthia mandrillaris; assembly: GCA_031835245.1. Taxonomy (NCBI): domain Eukaryota; phylum Discosea; order Longamoebia; family Balamuthiidae; genus Balamuthia; species Balamuthia mandrillaris. The sequence goes on from JAVKOQ010000219.1 coordinate 71,927, forward strand.
TGATATTTTTTTTTTAAAAAAATCGTCTTCCTTCGCGTACTAACCGTCCAAGCCTCTTGCAATCAGAGGCAAGCCAGTGGTGATAACAGGCGCGTTGGAGAATTGGCCTGCCCTCTCCAAATGGAATCTGGATGGCTTGAAAGAAGAACTGAAAGGGTTTAATGTTGAGGTCAGACAGAATACTAACACAAAGGAGTATAGGCAAGGTCATTCTTTTGCGCCGAGAAAGATGAAGGTTGCTCTCCTTCTTTCTTTCAAACAGCTTGCAAATAGAAGCGCTTACACCGATTTGATTGTCTCACTAGTTTGAAGAGTACGTGGATGACCTACAAAGCGGAGCAAAAGCATCGCGTAATCGGTATATGGCCGTTCAGAACGTGAAAAAAACTTTTCCTTCCCTTAACCAAGATTTCTCCATTCCCTCCTACGTACCGAAGACACACAGGTTAGCGTGCCACTGCCATTACAATCTCGCTTGCGTGCGAACCTATCATTGACCTCTCTCCTCTTTCCCACCACACAGAGGACCATTCATGTGGATCGCTCCTCCAGGACATTTCGAGTATGTTCACATCGACCCCGATGACAACTTTCTGTGCATAGTGCGAGGACAAAAGAGGGTGTTGCTCTTCAACCCCGCCCATCTTCCCAAGATGTCGGTTAATCCATTGGGCTCCCTTGGTTTCACTCTTCAAACGCAAATGGACCTTTTGGGTGATGGTTCCTGCCTTACCTCTCAAGACAAGCCTTCATTGGAACAACTGCATGACACCTATCCTAGCTTTGAGGACGTGGTTTGTGAGGAATGCACTATCCAAGACGGTGAGATATTGTTTATTCCTTTCGGCTACTGGCATCAAGTGACATCCCTGACTGCTTGCATCTCGATTAACTTCTTTTGCGGCGATACGGACGGTAACTTTTTGTGGAAGCTTATTGATCCACAAACGCCTTTCCATCCTTCTCAATGCGAATCGTTGCCCAATTTGCGCCCGTTACCACCTGACTGTCCTCCTCTTACATGGGTTTGGCCTGATGATACGGACACACAAAACGAGAAGACAGACAAAGGCGAAGTGATAACAGGGGAGAAAGAAGAGGAAGAAACAGAAGATATAACAAGCGCAAGGAGTGTGGATTCAGCAGCAGAGCACCGGACAGAAGACATTGCGGCTGGAAGCACAGCTCTGTTTCTCTACTGGTTCCTCAACATAGTGGAACAAAATCGACTGCACTCTACCCCGGCCAAAGATAGCTCCTCTACTTATCCTGACATGCCCTTCCACTTTTGTCTGAAAAAGTACACGCGAGATCAACTCGAAAAGTGCCTGCAAGCCTTCCTTTGGACGCGTTATAAAGAAGAGGCTACCCCACAAGAAATGGAAAAGTTGCTCCAGTCTTTGCTTTACTATTGCGAGCGGAGAGACAGAGAATTGTTTGATCCCGCATTTGGTGGCGATGGCACCTACGAAGCGAGAAAAGCGGCAACCAAAGCTGCTGCTCGACCTCCCAACCTTAAGATCCGAGGCAAGTCTTCACGCAGAATATCATAGAATATAGGTTGAAGAACGTATTTGAAATCAAAGAACAACTCCTTTACAAATAAATAATATAATCCATCCATCGTTATCATCTTTCTAATTTTATCCACAAGGAAAGTACTTGCTACCTTGCTCGCTTCTGGTATGCTTCCTCTTGCTCTGCCTCTGCAAAAGTAACATTTATTGTTCGTGGCATAAGTATGCTGCATTCACAGTACAGTTAGCATTTTCGAGAGGAGAGAGAGCAGAAACATTTTAGCAAAGAGATACACAGAAATAAACAGGGAGAGAGAGAGCAGAGAGAGAGAGAAGAGAGAGTGGAAGGCATACCTAATAAAGGCACAAATAAGAGACAGGATAGCTAAAATGATATAATCCATGCGAAAGTCAAAAGGAAAACCAAGTCCGTTGCTGAGAGACCATGCGAATGTTGTACCAGCCACTGCTGGACCCACTGCTCGCCCCAATGACCCCAATGATTGCCCCAACCCATTTACCGCTCCTGTGTGACAAATATTAAGAAGATAGCAGAGAAATAACGGAGAACGGGAAATAGAAAGGAAGTATGCATACCGAGCTTGGAAGTAGGAGCAGAGTTGGAGATGAGAATAGTCAAAGAAGTAAAGCTGGAAACACTGGACATGTACCGCAGGCCAACACATGACACTAGGCAGACCCATAGGAGCCAAGGTTTATCAGGAAAATGCCGGGGTATGTAGTTGAGATTAGGAAAGGCAATGATCACAGGAACGATGAACACCATTGAGACTTGAAACATCAACAAGTTTCCCCATCGATTGGCCATCTTTGGATAAACTCCCATCTGAAAGACAGCCATTATGAGTCCAGCAATAGCGGCAGTAGTTCCAATATTTTCAGTAGAAAAGCCAAGGCCTCCATCTTCCACCCGTTGCACACTCCAAAGAGAAAACAGCTCTGCAGAAAGCTATCAGAAACCCAAGAGAGCACAAGAGCGAAAGAGAACCATACCTTCCCAACTGATAAATATAAGGGCTAAAAAGAAATATAACACACAAGATACTGCTACTTTGCGATGTAACAATGTAGCGAGTAAAGTAGGCTCCGTTGGCTGTACATTTGAGGGGTTATCACGCGCTTCTGGTAGACCTTTCCGCTTTACAGCAAGCGATTCCTCTTCGTCACTGTCCTGGTCATTTGGAGTTCGAGGAGAATCCTCCTCATTCCGGTCCGACGTTTCACGCTTCGTTATTAGTTCCATCTCGATGTCCTGTTCATCAACCTCCTTTCCTCTGGAAGGTTTGTGAAGTGTCTCCGTTAAGAAGAAGAAGCCAGCAACCCGATGAATGTGATTACGCCCCCACCAGGCAAGGCATCAAGTAGGGGAAGTGATCAAAGAAGCTTCCCTTTGGAAAGACCGCTGGATACTTCACTGCTGGCTGAGCCAAAAAGCCTCCAATAATGGGTCCAGCTGTTGCGATGATGAGAACAGAAGAATATTTAGCACCACAAGACAAAACAAACTCTGTGAAAAAGACGGTACCTATACGAGCCAAGCCAGACACTAAACCTATTGCAGAGAATGCAACGGCTCGGTTGCTAGTGTCCGTTATCTCAGCCAAGTACGTCTTTGTAACACCAATATTGCTACAAAACAAGGAAAACATGAGAGAGAAGAGAAAGATAGAGAGAGAGAGAGAGAGAGAGAGAGAGAGAGAGAGAGAGAGAGGGAGAGGGAGAGGGAGGGAGGGAGAAAGAGAGAGAAAGAACAAGGAAAAGAGAGCGAGGCGTAGAAAAAAGACATTTAGAGAATGAGGGATACCCGTTGAGCATGCCATGAAGAGTCCTCATAGCCAGTGCCCAGTAAAAGGTAGTACTAGTTCCAAAGAGTAGAATGGCCAGCAAGGTACCACTACTGCCAAGCAGAAGGACCGGTCTTCGTCCCCATTTGTCAGCCAACCAACCCCATAAAAAACTAAATTGAAAGAAGAATGAAAAGTGCAAAAGAAAGAAAAGGGTTAAATATGAAGCAACTGTTTTAGTGAAAACCAACAAGAGGAGATTAACACACCTTGAAGAAAATTGGCCGAGTGTGAAACAGGAAGCCAAGTAGCCAGCCCTTTAGAATGCGCAACAAAGTCGCTTGTCAACAAAAAAAAAAAAAAGTAGAGGAAGAGCTTACTTGTAACCGATGAGTTTGTTTTGGTCGTCGGTGTAGTGGAAAAAGTCTTTGACCATGAAAGCCACATAGGGGAATATTTGCATTGTGGAAACAGCCTCGCAGAATAACATGGTCATTATCACGAACATCTTCATTTTTGGGAGCGGAGTACGCTCCTCTTTTCTCCCTAGCTTCTCAGTGTCCTCATGTTCTTCTCGTTCATGCTCTTCTTGTTGTTCTTCTATCAGAGCCTCTTCATCTTCGGAGTGTTTGCCAGCAACGAGCCCTACTCTCTCCACTTCTTCACCGCTTTTCATGGCTATTATTGGGCTCTGTTAGAGTCTGCAGCTGCTGGCTCGGAGTTGCAGACCTCAGCTGCTGCAACAACCGTTCCACCGTGCGCGTAGGGCCGAGTGTTCGTCCTTGGCTGTGCGCAGGGAACAGCTCCCGTCCGTCCGGGCAACAAAATTGAAGCCCGCCCTCTCGCTTAGTGATGACGAACACAAACTCTTTCTTTTTCTTTTTCTTTGCAGTGAAGTGCGGTGGTCACACAGCTTCGCCACAGCAACACTCCCTGCTACACGTCAGCCAGCCAGATGGGTTGAAATTTCCACTTTATTGGTGGAAAGAAAGAAGTTTTCCTCGCTCTCTTCTCCCTTTCTTTTTGCTTCTTTTTTGTGGCAGCAGGCTTGAGGCCACAATCATCCAAGCGATAGGATAGGCCCATCTAGAAAGCGTTATCCAACAAGGCGGGCGGGTGGGCGGGTGCATGGTGTCACGGGCCCCACTCAAGACCATTCAACAGGAAAAGCCCATCAACTTGCGCAGCTTTTCAAAGTCAACTTGGGCCGGTTTGTTGTGCGGGAAAGGATAGGGAGCCCCAAGGGCATGCGCTACCACCAGTCCTGACAGAAAAGATAAGTCATGCCCGTTGCCTGGTGTTGCAAATGATCCGCAGTAAAACACCCCGTTTCTGCCTTGTATGAAACGAAGCAGAAGGGCCAACGCCAGATTGCGCGTGCTCAGATGAGGATGGGCACGCAGGTTCGACACAGTGCCAACGGGGTTACGGATGGCCCCTGGGTTTTTGCTGTTATAAGTGATGAGCATGGGAAAGCGGTCGTTGTACTGCTGCACGGAAGGCACCCAGCTGCCCACTATGAAGGTGTTTTCGCAGCGAGGGCCTTCCATCCGGATGTAGTTGGCATAATTCGCCAGCAGCTCTTCGCGATGCTGAGTCGGCAACACGGATGCATCGCTGTGAATGATACCTTCCATGAAGCTGTTGTCATCGTCATCAGCATAACCCACGTTGTTGAGCAACAGACGATGCATCCAAGACGCTAATGAGGACGAATCTCCTTCAGACGGTTGCAACCTCAAAGCAACGTCGGCGGGACAGGCCATCACTACGTGATCGAAGGTGGCGGTAGTAGCATCGTCCTCATTGCTGTCAATGTGTCGGAAGAAGAGAGAAAGCTCGCCGGCCGGTGTAGAGCGAAGGCCTTCCACCTGCACAGCGGGGTGCACGCGAACTGAGCGGGTCAGCTCGGCAAAGACTTGGGCGGAAGAGGTGCTCCACGTGTTCATAACAGAGGTCTTGGAGACGGAAATGAGGTCGTCAATGACTGGAACAATGACCGATGGGATCCAATCCAGTTTGACGGTGAGGAAAGTGGAGCTGTAGATGGGGATGACCACTGCTTGCCAAAACCTGGTTGACACCCCAAAGAGCCGTGCCAAGACCCTCATGGGAACCAGGTTGAATGGGTTCAGCAAAGAAAAGTCGTAGAGAGAAGGATTCTTGCTGCTGCTGTTTAGGGCGTTGTTGACATAGCGCACGGTGGCCACCATGCGCCCCCAACGGGCAAAGTCTCCTTTTAACCGTTCCATCAGCTCCGTTTCTTTATCATGAGCTACCACGCCCTCTCCCTCACTCTCTACGAAAAAGCGTAGCCGCACTTCTTCGAAGGGCACTTCCAACGTCCTCAGCAACTCTTCGTAGTTCTTGAAATAGGCCTCGGGCCACGCTAAAACGCTCAGTCCTGTTTCCATGTAACGAGGTTCCTTCTGCCAGACCTGTGTCTTGGCGTTGCCGCCAAGCTTGTCTCGAACCTCGAACAGCTCCACATGAAACCCGGACCGAGCGAGAGACCAGGCACACCCGCAGCCCGCAATGCCTCCTCCGATCACTGCCACTCGTGCCTTTCTTTTTGGTTTGCCCGGTTCAAGTCTGCGGGATGCTACTCTGCTGAGCCGCCGCGCTTGTTGCCATGCCGCCACGTAGCCTACACCTAGTGCTACCGCCAACAACGAGACCAGCACTGCAACAACTGACGTCCATGAACACAACCAGCAACTTCCGCCGCCGTCCAGCCCTACAGCGCTCATGTCGTTCGTTGTTACGCTGGTTGCCACTTTTTTGTTGTCACTGCAGCTAATAAAAGGGGCGACCCCGTAGCTCAACAAAACGGAGGAACGGGGTCACCGTTTCATACTTGTCCCAGTCGCCTGCATAGTGCTGTTGAATTTCAAGCGCCTGGCTTTCTCCCCCAAAAGGCGAACAGTGTATTTCAGGTACAAACAGCTCTTTTCTAACCTATCCTCCTGGAGAAGGTATTTAAGCCCCCTCCTCTTCACCCTTCCTTCTTTTTCTTCTCCTGTTCTGGTTTGTTCTCCTTCGCTGCCTGCTTTGGTTGAACTTCCAAAAGAGTCTGGAGCATGTGACCAGCTTCTTTGCTCAGGCCTTGATAAAACTCTTTTGGTGCTTGTCGTCTCTGTTCAAGCAGGTGAACTTCCCAATGGGCAGAAGCGTCATCCAAGTTGGTCACCTTCACAACGCTTCTCTCCATAATTGCTGGAACAGGATAGGCGTCTCTTTGCATGATAAAATGAACGTAGCTGCTATACATTGCTCTCTGGCATGAGCTTTGCTCTTCCTCCGGCAGCGATTCGCTTGAACCAAGTCCGTCTTCTTTGCTTGCTGACGGCGAAGATGCGGAGTTTGGACGATAGCCAGGGCACATTATCACAGAATAAATGGTTTCAACATTGCAAACAGGGGTCGCAAAGAGCAGATTCAAGCTCTCATCGATAAAATTGGGATCCCCAACTCGCGCCTGCTCTCGCAGGTTGGCTATCCTGTTTGTAAGATGGAGAGTAACAATAATCCAAATCAATTTGGATAGCAAGAACGAACAAGTGAAGTGAAAGAAAGAAACTATGAACATTGATAAGGCCAACTCTCGCCGTTCAATGCTATTGAGTAGTAGCATATCGCCTTGAGCCCATTTTCCGTCAACGTGATCAACCCAATGGTCAGTATTTGTTTGAACCAAATAGGGTTGTTCTTCTGACAGCTCTAGTTGTTCAATGTCTTTGTCTCTATTCCGAGTGATGAGAGCACCTTCGTTTCTGTGTTAAACGTGAAGGTTAACGAAAGTTATCAACAATAAAAACAAAGAAGGGGATTGCAGGAACGTACTCGCAAGTACCAGCAATGATAATGTAAGAGGGTGCCACTAGCGGTGTTTTTTTTACAAAGTCCAACGCTTCACTGGACGGAAAGGAAGGTCGCAATAGAACTGTTAGCACTCTGAAGTCTGAAACCGAAGGAGAAAAAATGTTGTTACTTGTAAGTGGATCTTGTTTCCAACGCCTCTCTGACCAGAAAACTTAAGCTCTTTCCGCCTTTCACTAAATTCCACACGTTTTGCACCAGGCCATAAGCAGCTGGCCCCAACTTTCGGTAGTTAATAGAAATGCTGAACCCTTCGTTGTTCTCGTGGTTGCCTTCTCTCATTCCAGTGAATACGCCAACGAATCCTATTGTGTTGTAGCTATTAATCTGCAGTCCATTTCTTTCCTTTTAGCAGTTACGGTTTTTCTTGTCTTTACTCTGTCTCGTTCTTTTCTCTTTCTCTTTCGTCGTTTCTCTTTTGCTTTCTTTCTCTCAGGCAGGAAAAAATACATACCAGCGTGAGTAGTCGTGCGAAACAACAGCTTTCCTGCCTTAACGAAATGTGCCTAGTATAATGCAGGTATTTGTTTTTGTTAAATGATAAGAAGAAGAAGGAGGAAGAAGAAGAGAGAAGTAAAGAGGACAGAGGAACCTCGAATGTGATATCGGCCAAGTCAAAGTCCCAATCTAGGTTACGTAGATGGAAAGGCCTGCCGTACTCATCTTGGGCAACGATAGAGGTACAACAGGCCATGCACTCATAGCCAAGGTTCAAAATTACTAACTCCTTGAAGCCAAGTTTGCCGGAGCGCTTAGCGATGCCCTCCATCTCTCTTCTCAAGTGGGAAGGAATGGAATAGGTTTTGGACAAGCCTGTTTGTGCAAGACCGGCAACGACAGGACCCCAAAACTGAAAGAAGGGAAGCGACGTTTCAGCTTTTTATGAACAAGAGCAAACAAAAAAAAACAAATGAAGAAGCAACCTTGCCGCCAAAGTCCTCAACAGCAACAGTTTGAAGGTAGTCCCTTAAATGTGTCCATGGTTAGAAAGCTTGGAATAAGCGATGCGAGACGAGAGAGCAGAGAGAAAGTGAGAGAAAGAGAGAATAGAGAAGAGAGAAGAGAGAACAAGAGAGAGAGAGAGAGAGAGAAAAGAGAGAAAAGAGAGAAGAGAGAAACGCAACTGGAGTTTGTGCAACCGGTCGGCAAAATGATCTATGACTTGGTTCCATCGCTCTTCAGGTTCTCTTGATTACAATGTCAATGCGCTACAAGCGGAAGGAGGCGCTAACAAAAGCAGTGGTGGTGCTTAAGCATCAAACCTGTCCAAGTCGATGACAAAGACTGGTGCTGCGGTTATTTTTCGAACGAACTGAGCGGAAGATGGCTCTAGCGACACACATTGAGAAGAATCACCTCCCGCCGTTAGCTTTTCTTGTTCTGTACTGTTGGTTGGATCTTCAGCGTTCCCGCCCTGTCGCCTTTCCGCTTCCATCCTTTCCAGTTTTCTTTCCGTTTTTGGGTGACGTCACAGCTCTCTCGTCTCAAGACTGTGACCCTTCTCTCTCTCTCTCTCTCTCTCTCTCTCTCTCATGCCTCAAGTAAAGCATGTTTAGTAATAAATAAGAAAAAAGTTGATGCTCTACTTCTTGTAGAGTATACAATGGTTCTTTGCCTCATGTGCTCGTTGTCATTCAAAGTTATGTGGAAGGGCTTGCTCGGTGGCGATTCTTAATGCTCGTCTGCTTCCTCTACCTGAGTTTCAACTTCTTCAGAAACGACTTCTTCCTCATTTTCCTCTGCAGGACTTCCTTCTTCCTGTTTTGCAATCTGTTTGGTGCTTGGTTCTCTTTCCCCTTCCCTTTCTTCTTCCTCTTCTTCATCTTGTGGTTGCCGTTGGAGGTCACCGGTAGCAGCATCTGCATGCCGTTGCATTGCTGCCTGAGCGTTCTGTTGTTGTCGTCGTTGATCCTGTCGATAGAGAGCCAGGGGAGAAGGTTGAGAGGGTTGTTGTACAGCTTCAGGATCTTCGCCAATCAGCCAGTCCACCACCGAGTCGAAGAGACTTCGCTTGACGGGAAGTTGTTGTGGACGGACGGGCAGAACAGGAGTGGGCATTGGTGGACGATTGCGGGGAACGGGCATCATCACGGTAGGAATAGGGGTGTCTACGTAGGGCCTGTCATTATGGCTGTCCCCTTTTCCGGGTCGCTGTCTAAGACCAGACTGTGGCACATTCGGGGTTTGAGGAGTTGAGGCCGGGGTTTGAGGAGGCAACATTTCACCTGCAGGAAGTCGTGGTGGAGCGGCAAATGGAGCAGGGCTGGGGTAAGGGGTGGGAGGTGGGGCTCCTCTTCCGCCTCCTCTTCCACGACCGCGTGTTACTGGGGTAGGTCTTGCTGTACCACCTCTTGGAGCTGACGGTGTTGGCTTTTTTGGGGTAATGCGTGGCTCATAGCGGTCCAGTAGGTTCTTTGTTTCCATAAACTTGGTTATCTTCTTCAGGTTTTCTATCTGTTGATACATTCGGGAAAGTGATTTGTTAGAGAGTGACAGAAGCAAAGAGATGGTTAATGGTACCTCTTGCTTCTGGCGCTCAACCAATTCTTGCAAGTCGCTCTCTGGAAGCAAGAGAGCATGCAAGGTCAAACAAACAGAGGAAGTAAAGAAATGAAAAGACAAGGCAAGATACCTGTATTCACTATTCGGCGGTTATAGAAAAATGAGATCAAACGTTTGAGTTGATAGCTCCTACAAAAGTGTTACAGGGTAAACGTTTGCTTGTTAGGGAAGAGCGGAGAGGCGGGAGAGACAAAGCGAGAGTGAGAAAGAGAGAGGAGAGAGAGAGAAAGAGAGAGAGAGAGAGAGAGGGAGAGAGAGAGAGAGAAAAGGAGAGGGTAGGAGGAGAGGAAGCAGAGGAAGAGGGAGAGGAAGGGAAAGTGAGAGCAAGAGAGGGAGTGGGCGAGAAGAGAAAGAGAGAGAGAGAGAGAGAGAGAGAGAGAGAGGAGCAGAGAAGGGAGAGAGGAAGGGCGTACGTGAAAGGAAATAAAAACATGGGAAGCGCGTGAAGAAGATAGTTCTGCCAATCAGAGGGCTTCTGGTGAAAGTAATACCACACAACAAGACAAAGTTCTAGCATGCACACCAACAGAAAAAGTCTGGTCACCACTTTTCTGTGGCTGGCCACTAAGGCTTTTTTCTTTTGCTCAAGATCCTGTATGCCTTGGTCAAGTTCTTCTAAAACTTTGGCAAAGTTGTGTTCCTGACGTTGTTTTCATCAGCAATAACGGCTAGTTCTTTAGATCAATCACCTCTTAACGCACCTCTTGTCGCCATAGTTTGCGAAAGATAGCTCCCATCTTCCACCCGCAGACCCACTCACTGTGTGGCAAGGAAGAAGTGCGAAGTTTAACTCGTTCGTAGCCCTCCCGGTAATCTTTTCGATTGGTTTTCTCTTTTTCTTTCGTTTTTTGTTCAACAAACAAAAAAAAAAAAGGCTGAAATTAAAAAAAAAAAGGGCCAAACAGGATAAACTCACACACCCACAAAAGAGAGGGCTAACGACAGCGTGCAAGATTCCTTATTATGCCAAGTGGCCATCCCATTTTGAATGTGGCTGATGCCAACGGAGATCCTCTGGACCGTCAGTTTCTCACAAGAGAGACTCCTCCAGCCAGCGAGGCTGCCCTTCGATTTGCAATGTCGGTACATCAATGGTGGAAAAACAAAACAGCGGATACACCACTTCATTCTCTGTGCAGGTTATGATCGAATGGGCTTTCAAATTCTTTTGAGCTGTTCCACCACTCTTCTTTTCAATGTAAAAAGAAGAAGAAGAAGAAGAAAAAGAAGAACAAGAACAAGAAGAAGAACAACAAGGAGAGTGATGGAACAGCTCAAAAAGGACTCATTTGTGCAGTGCAACATTGGTAAGAGTTTAAGCTCTCTCGGCAGCCATCACGAAGAACACGCGGTTCACATTCTGTAGCCTTTGCCTGATCCCTTCTATTAGGGTTGATGAGGTGTTGGTTGGCCCTTTTAAAAGGGCATGAAAGGTATGAATGAGCAAAGGGAAAAGTCTGACTGACAAGCAAGCAGGAAGAAGAAGAGGGGGCATACCTTTTGCAAACAACAAGGGTGAGTCGCAGGGGTCCTGATTTGTTGTTGGTGGTGGCCGGTTGACAGAGGAAGGGATGCCCTTTGCGGTCGGGGTGGAATAACGGCACTCAAAGTTCAGGGGAAAGTTCCATCTTTAACCGATCGGTCAAAGGTGACCGCATCGCAGCCTGGCTGGGAGCCTCTGTAGCGACGGAGTACTTCCCAAGAGTGTGAAAGAGTTCTTGCATTTCACCTTTCTCTCCTCAAGATAGGCATTGTCTCAGGCAGCAAAGGCATACGTCCAAAGGAGGAGCGGCGCTCGGGAATCACTGTTGTTTGTCGTGAAAGGGCGTTCAAGTGCACGCCGTTCATGATGAGCTCTCCCGAATAGGTCATTGATGATTTAGCAGGTGTTGCGTCCAGGTCACCGTCTTCCCTCGAAGAGCAGGAGGAATGAATGCCCTGTCTGCTCTCTGCCAACTGGAACAAGCAACAATCTTCACAGACCCCTGGGACCATCGTTGGTGAAGAAATCAAAAACGAGTCCTACATGACTCCTCAATAGTTGTGTGTCTTCTTACTATTCCTGAGGGGCTGTGTCTGTGAAAAAAGTTGCCACAAAGACGCTTTCTTTTGGTCCCTCCGAGTAAGCACACGCACATCCACACACCTTACTACGCTGATGCAGTGCTTTTACAAAAGCCTTAGATTGCAGGGAGGCACCATGGGACAAATCTCCCCTCCTCTGGTTTGCTTCCGTGCTGGAAACCCTCTATCCTCTTGTGGTTTTCTTTCTCTTTGCAGAACACTGCCCCGTTCCCAGACCCGCTTTTATTGCACCAGCGAAAGCACGTTGCGTCAGCAAGTGGCCTCATATACAAAGGTACAACCACCAACTTGCTCTTTCTTTATATTTACCAAGAATGCTTTTCTAAATGGGCATGCTTTCACCCTTTTCTACAGAGAGCGATGATGTTCAAAGTGGCCATAGGAACAGTTATGGGCATAGGTGGGCTCATTGGGTCTGACCTCTTGTACGCCAAATATGCTGAGACTCAGCGTTGGCGGAATATCCAACGTACCCTCCAAAATGGTTCCTTCCCGGCCCCAAATGAAATGGAGCTTTTACCAAGAGAAGCAGAGAAAGAAATGCTCAAATGCATTCTCCAACCCGAAAAGAATCAATCCTTCTACTACTTGGTGACAGGAGAACATGGAACTGGAAAAACAACCTTAATTCTTCTTGCTTGTAGCGAGGTTAAACAAGGCGTGATCTATGTGGATGTTCCTGAGACAGTGAGTGACCTTGGTAGAGAATTGGGCAAGGCCATAGGGTATCACTTTGATGAAAACATCACTCTGTCAAGGGCTTTAAAATGGCGTTTGCTTGGTATTTCAATAGAAGATAAAACAAAACACAGTTTAATGGCTACTTAATGTCATTTCTAATCTTTTAAAACACACAGCAAAACAAAATATTCCTCCTGATGAGGCCCTTTCACGTGCCAAAGTTACACTTCTGGAAGCAGCTGAGGATTATTGCAAAAAGAATCAAAAACCACCTGTGCTGATAATTGATAATGTCAACCACCTTGCTCAGCAATCACCTGAAGTGCTAGCAATGCTTCAAGATTTGGCTAAAACTTGTGCAGATAAAGCTAAACTGTGTATTGTTTTTGTGAGCAGTGAAGGATATGCTCCTAGATTTCTTCAAAGTATGTTCTTTCTTCCCTTTTCTTACTTTTATTGAAAGCGGACTAATGGCTTTGAACACAAAGGTCGTAGTGCTTGGTCTCGTGCTACAAGACCACCAATAGAAATAGGTGATGTAACTGATGAAGAAGCAAAGAGCTATTTGGTAAAGCAAAAGAACATTGCTCCTGAAATAGCTACTCAACTGGTCAATGAAATAGCTGGTGGTCGTCTTTTACTTCTCAATCATTGTGCAGATTCCCTTAAAAAAGGAGCTTCCAATGAAGGTTTGGCCCAGTAAATCCCCTTTCAGTAGAACCTCTGGATTAACTTTGTGAATAGATGTGAAAAGAAATGCCCTTTATGCTGTAGAATCTGACTACAAAGCAGCTGGTTTACTTGATGATACAAAGCAAAAGGAACCTGGTTGGAAGCTTATCCATGCATTGTTGAGCTCTGAAACTGGCAGCATTACTATGCGACAATTTAGTAAACTCATTCCAGACCTTCTTACACAAGAGGCATTATTGAAAGGTCAGGTATTTGCATATCATCCCTCAACCAATGTAATTACATTTCAGTCAAGGGCTGCAAAAAAATTTGCCTTGAATTGGTTACAAAGCAAAGAATAAAGGAATTCTCATTTTTGACCTACATAAAGGCAACATTCTAATAATATAAAAAACAAGAGGTTTAAGTTTTCTAATTTTATAAATAAGAATTTCTAGTTATTAGTTGAATTCAACCTTAGAAATAAAGAGGACAACAAGAGTGAATCTCAGATGTTGCTTTAAAGTACACTGAGAAAAAAGAGGAAGATGAGAAAGAAAGGATTGTTTGAAAATGTCCCAATAATGTTTGATGAGCATAAAAGCATAAACATCTTTGTTTACTAGAAAGGCTATCCATATTCAACCAACCAATGGATCCCTGTGCACTTTTATTGGCTGGACCTTTGTGATTAAGGATTTTGTTTGTTTCATACTTATTTATTAGAAGTTTATAAGCTAAGTCTTCTAGGGAACTAGCATTAACTAGTTAGGGCTGAATTTGTTCAAGAGGGAATAGCTGGTATGTGTTATCAAGATTGTGATGATTATATTATCATCATCATCATAATCATCATTGTCATATCACTTTTTGATAATTTCTATCACTATTTCTCTTTGTATATATATCTCTTTTTTTCATTCTATTTATTATACCACTCTCCCATAATACCTATCCCTATCTCTCCTTGTATATATATCTCTTTCTTTCATTTCTGACATTTTACATCACCAAACACTGCTACAGAAGTGCTCCAAGTTTCCTCTGAAAACCCCGAGTATCCAAAAATAGGTTAAACACCTGAAAACCGAACTTATCAAGAAAAAAGTAAGCTGATGTCACGAAGTGTGATAAGGCCAGTAGGGGAACAACCTAATGTCACCGCAGTCTGGTACAACTCCTTCTTCTGGTGCGCAGAGCAGTCCACCTTCCAGTGGTGCTATCCCTCCAGCTTCTGGCACTCCTTCCCTTACTATTACTTCTACAACCCTTCCCACAGACAGACTAGACGCCATCAACCAGGCTCTCTCTGAGCTTTGTGCAAGCCAAGCAGACTATGACAGGTTCTTGGTCAAGCAAACTAGCAACACTTCTTCTTTGTCTGATCATATCGGCCATATCAATGCAAAGTTGGAAACCTTTGCAGATGAGCTCTTGAACGACATCAAACAAGCGAATGATAGTCATGAAGTAGTTTTAGCGGCTCTTAACAACACAATCTCTCAACTGCAAAACCTTCTTAAGGCCAAACTTGTGGATAAAGATGATGGTCTTGGCTCTGGGTCCAGCTCTTTGTCATTGAGTGAAGAGGAGGAAGAAAAGGAGAAGGAGAAGAGAAAACCTGTACTCAACCTTATGGCATGCTGTCAAGATTTATGACGATGTATGGCCAAACACAACACTGGTGACAGCTTGGGTGATGCTCGGCTGATGCAGAGTCTGCTTACTGCAGAAACGCTGCCAACTTTCCATGGCAAGCCAAACAAGGACCCAAACATCTTTTTGACCTCATTCGACTGCTATGCGGCCACTGCTGGCTGGAGTCATCAGGACTATATCCTTCACTTTGAAGGACAACTTCGCGACAACGCTGATGTTGTTCGCTGCTAGGGTTAGGGTTAGGGTTAGGGTTAGGGTTAGGGTTAGGGTTAGGGTTAGGGTTAGGGTTAGGGTTAGGGTTAGGGTTAGGGTTAGGGTTAGGGTTAGGGTTAGGGTTAGGGTTAGGGTTAGGGTTAGGGTTAGGGTTAGGGTTAGGGTTAGGGTTAGGGTTAGGGTTAGGGGTTAGGGGTTAGGGTTAGGGTTAGGGTTAGGGTAGGGTTAGGGTTAGGGTTAGGGTTCTT